>CANYLF010073409.1:0-17913 GCA_948193215.1 Bocquillonia castaneifolia
AACAATAAACAGAATAATATAAAATTGGGGTTTACAACTCAATTGAAGTAATTTGCTGTTAATTGAAAGCTTGAGAGATGTTGATTACCTTCAATATGAGTTCCAGACATTCTTTTAAACCCCCAGATAATTTCTTAACCGTTTGAGAGCATTAAATGCAAAACTAGCCGTTTTTCTTCTTTCTCTCTCTGTCAGCTTGAAGAATTAAATGCTTCTTAATAGCTTGCAATTATCGTTATGTGCTAGCAACGATTTCGTTGTTCTTTGTAACGAGCTCGTTGTGAATCTTTCGTGCTTGTTGTTAATCCTGCAACGAGCTAGTTGTTGAGCTCATTATGAAAATGCCTTGCTCGTGGATCTTGCTGTTTCTTGTCATCAAAAGCTCCACGAGCTCGTTGCTCAATTTCCACGATCGTTGTCAAGGCTCCACGAGCTCGTTGCATGGCTCGTTGTATATTGCTACGGTCGTTGTCCAGGCTCAACAAGCCCGTTGCATGGCTCGTTGTGAATCATTCTTGCTTGCGTGCTTTGCTGCTTCCCAAATGCCAAAACTTGAAATCAACAACGATCATTGTTGGTTAACAACGATCGTTGCTTAAGCAACGATTTCGTTGTTTAACCAACAACGATCGTTCTAAACAGAAAACTTAGAGAATCTTTCTGAAACATAGTAAAACACGAGTTAAGATTAATTACATGGACTTAGGTTAATTGTCAATATCAAAACAATGATTGATTGTCCAAAAAGGTCAACACAAGTAAATATTTATTTTGGGGGATTTTATACTAAATTTTTATATGAAGTACCCATGAGTTTTTCCAGATCAAATAAAGCTAAATAAGGATTTAAAAATTTATAATTAATTATTGGGAAGGTATTTTAAATTAATTTCCTGATATTATGTGTTAAATGATTACATAGTCAAGTGGTAAAAATTTAAAGTTTAAATGAATTAAAAATATGAAGTAATTTCTGAAAAGTAGATAATTGTAAGGATTAAAAGTTTGGGTTATATATAAACCCAATTGCTGCCAAGGGCCTATTTGAAGCAGAACTTCAAAATCAAATAACACAAACAGTACCCCTGAGGCTCTGAAAAAATCTATCGTAGCACTCGACGGATTTTTGCTCTACTCAACCATATCCGGCCACCATTTTCGATGCTTGAGATACCAAATTAAAGCTTGTGATGTCTTCTTCAATTTGATATGCTTTTCTCCAAGTTTGGTGTTGTAATTTTGATGATTGTTAGCTCTGAATATCAGAGAGAACCGGCCACCACTGAATCGCACCATCTGGCCATTTTCAGCTTCGATTGACACTAAAAATCGAGTTGCCCGACCCCAAAACCTCTAGAGACGCTTGACCGCGATCATGGAAAGCTTGGACGGCAATGAACATAGAAGAATGGAGGATGAATTTATCACTAATATATAATCGGGTTTGTGTATCGGGTTCCCGTCTTTGTAAATTCGTACCCTACCCAAACTCGCATGATAGTAATTTTTATACCCAGACCCATCCCAAACCCTATAAGATAGTACTCATGCTCAATTATTTGGATCAGATTGGGTCGGGTTCCCTAAATTACTCGACCCATTGCCATCCCTAATCATAACTAGTATATGGAAAGATTTTAAAAGTTAATAACTTTTGAGTATAAAAGCTCAAATTTTATTTATTAAATTAATGACAAATTATTTGCAATATAATTTTTATAAATCATAGTTTGTTTTATATAATATTATTTAAGCATATATCTCTAATTTTGTATGAATATATTAATTAGAACTAACATATTTTAAATTTAAAAATATTTGTATATTAATAAATTCATTCTCTTAGTCCACCGTATATATTAATTATAAAAGGGTCGATTATACATAGTAGTCGATTGATTGTCAATGCTATCCACGAATAATATTTATAAATTGACAGGTTTTTAAAATAAATTAATTAAAATGTTAAAATTGAATAAATTGCTAATACTATTGATTTTATAAGAAATTAAATGTTGCAAAAATAAAATGAATAATTTTTCATTTGATAATTAAAAGTAACAGCTACACACATTGCATATTGATAAAAAACAAACAATTGAAAAGTTAAATTCAGATAATCAATTTTAACATTAAATTTGAGTAAGAATTTTTAACTTTATAACATGAATAAAAATTATATAGTTATTATTACGTTAGGTGAAAGTATGTAGCAAGCAATAACCTAAAGTTTAATATTTTTAAGAATTTTAAAAGAAAATAATCAATATAGGATCAAAATATTAGCATAAGTTTTAAACTAAATTGATACCATCTTAGCGTTCCGTTCATATTAATCATGTGCTGGCTATGTATATATACATATGCATCCATGCTCATGCTTAGATTATATGAATTAGTTTTTTAAATTACAAATTAAATTAGATATCCGAAAAAAATCACATCTGAAGTAATCAAAAAGTCTGAATCATCTGCTATTGTTGAATTTGACTTCTTAATTTTTAACTAAATTGATTTCAGATTAGAAATTGTTTTCCTACTATATCCTTCAAAATATTAAAAATATTTATGTATAATAAAAAAAAGATATTTAAATTAATTTAGTAAGAAAGAAAATTGTGATTTTTTAATGGTCACATAAACCTCCATTACTACATACGCAGTCCAAATTTAGGTTTAAAATTTCATAAACTTTACTACTTTTTTCGTGTGCCAATATAGAAAAAACTTAACAACTTTATTTTAAAATAATCTTTCGATGGTGTCAAAAATTGGAAGCAAACATAAATTTATATGTGCAGATGTTTGATCAAATAGAATCTGAAATTCCTCTCAAAAAAAAAGTAGAATCTGAAATAAGGTATATTTTATATACGTTTTTTTAGAGGGGTAAATTTTATGTTTTACGTTATGACTAATAAGGTAAATTTTATGCTTTTTTAAGTAAATTTTAAATTTTACATTATAACAACTATAATCTATATTGATAAGGATAGAAATAGAGGAGGGATACAGAAAATAATTAACTTTTATCTTTTTATTAGACAACCTTTTATTTTTTTAATTTTTATAAAATACTCCCTTTCCGTCTGGATGGATTCCATCCAACAAGATTTACCCTTTTATTTAATATATGGAGGGAGGGGAAATTTGAATCTACAACTCCCATCTATCTATATATGTCTCAACCATTAAGTTATGTGTTGTAAGATAGTTTTGTTTGGTTTTCAGAAAAGAGATAATAAAATTAAAACAAAAATAATATATTATATAATTTTAACCACTTAAATATAAGAATTTAATAGTATTGTTTTAATAGATTATATTTAATGTAGTTTGGTTTATTTAGATTTTTCAACTTTCTAAAAAATAAAATTGAACTATACCGAAATATTTTGGAAATTCAAAGATATAAACCAAATCACTCAATGATGGAGTTAAGGGGGCCGGAAGGGACCATGCCCCCCTAATTTTGAAAAAAAATTATTTTTTTCTATGTAAATTTTAATATTTATTGAAGTTGGCCTCCCCTAAATTATTAATCTTTTACATATATTTAGGTTATTTATTTATGTAAATTATAACATATAGTTTTTAGCATAATAAATCTTAAAATTTGGGCCCCCTTTGAAAAAAAAATCCTGACTCCGTCAATCGCTGATTTCAGTTTGATGCGCATCTCTACCACTAACTTCACCATGGTTAAGATTTTAAGATGTGTTTTTATTGGTTGTCGGTTGGAATCGCTTGGTAGTTACAAATTTACAATATTTGACTGTAAATTTGTAAGGTCTAATTATAAAAAAAAAATCCCATATTTTTAACTTTATAATAAAATTATTCAATTCTTTGGTGTTTTTTCATTAAACCTTTTATTTTGAACTTTGTAATAAAATTATCCAATTCATTTTTTTTATAATTTGATAAGGGTCGGTCTCGAATTTGAGACCTTTCACCCCTACCCACATGGATAGTATCAATCCACCCTCCAATTCTTTAGTTTTTTTTTAATTAAATTAAGCCTTATACTTTTTTTTGTTTCCTCCCTTTAACATTCCGAGGGTTATTCAAATAAAAAAATAATGATAAGAACTATGTATTATGCATGTCTGCATTCAAGAACTATAAATTACAGGAAGAATAAGTGAGATCCGAGCAAATCATATGCTCTTATTGTTAAATTTAATCATTATATGTACATGATTGATATTGATTTTCATATGATGTCAACTCTCCTTTATTTGTTGGTATTCATTGGATATTTATAGATTCACAAGTGTGGTATATGATTGTAATTTTCATTTCAAATTTCATGTGTCTTGATTTTGATATCATCGTTCAAAAGGATGTATTTTCTACAATATGTACTATGCATTCAGTGGCTCAGTATGATATTTCGTCAATTTTTTCTTAATTAAAAGTTATTTTTAATTTCACGTTATTATTGTTTTGAAAAAATTTATCGGAATGTTAAAAAAGAAATAAAAATAAATGTATAGAATTTAATTAAAAAATATTCAAGAATGTCAATAATTTTGTTATAACGAAAAAAATATTAAATAATTGGTGTAGGCCTATTTGAAATATAAAATGTAGTAATTTAAAAATAACTACAGTACCTACATTCTTAAAAAATAAGAAAAACAGTACCCGCATGAACTACACAAATACCAACAAATTATCAATATTCATTGTTATTATTTGTAATGAAAAGAAAACCAATTAAAGGCATTAAACTCAAAAGAGTAAATGTAAATTCGTCAAAAAAAAAACTTGAATAATCTAAAAGCAAATATTAAAATGATATCATAATTGGTAATGTAACTATATACTCCATCCATTTTTATTTAATTGTCTTTTAAGATTGTTACACACATATTAAGAAAATGATTGACATAAGATTCAAATGATTACTTTAACTTGATTAAATGAATAATAGTATTCAAATAGTCATTTAATGCTATACATAAATTAAGGGTAAAATTGGAACAAATTGAAAAATATTTTCTTGAAACTATAAAGTGACAACTAATTATAGATAAATTTCCTTCTCTAGAAAAGACAACTGAATAAAATCACGGGGAGAGTATCTGGCTAACTAAGAAATAAATAGCTAGCTCAATGATTTGGAGGGTCAATCCACACTGTCCTGTGCTTCGAATCAAAGGTGGGAGTGGGATATGAATCAGAGATACGATGGGAGCCTGAACCCAAATTATAGGTCCATATGAAGGAAGCATATGATGTACTTTTGTTAAAATAAAACGCCCTATTTCTTATTTCTCCTTCCTCTGTATATATTGCAAATGTTGGACTCATTTCATCATTGAGAAATATTGCTCTCTTCTTTATAGTTTTTACCTCAACCCACTCCATTTTTTTCTCATCCAATTTGAAGAAACAAAACGGAAATAATTTCTCACAAGTACACATTACCATAATTTCACCTTCACATCCCATCATGTGATATTTCATCAATTTATCTTCGAAACAAATCATCTTTGGAGGAGACCTGAAAATTACTGTAGGCAAAGGCGAAGCAACGACGCTCCAATTAAAATTATTTTTCCATTCTAAAATACCCAAAATTCCCGTGTCAAAAAAACAATATAATTTCCCTTCACCACAAGCCAAACTCCTGCATGAAGTGACTCCATTGATATTAAACCTAGCTTCTTTCCAAGTCCAAACCGGTTTTCCATAACAACACATATTAATAGTAAAAGATTTACTCACATCTTCTGATTTTACAATAAAAATAACACAATCTGGAGAAGTTGGCGAAGCAGAAAACATTGCTTTAGGGTTTTCACCAGGATCACATTTTGGCAGGTGAATTTTATTTTTACATGGAGTGAAAAGATTATAGCATGAAAGTAATGGGCATTCGATACTTTTCAATAGCAACCATCCTTGCTTCGAAGCAACAACTTCATTACGCGGAGGAAATTTAAGACTCCTGGTTCTTGTACCTTTGAGAGGTGGACCGGTATCATGCATTTAGAATTTTTGACACTGTACATCATTCTCAAAGGTAGTTTGTTTTCATCCACATGGATTTTTTTCCGCTGTTTACAGACCGTACCGGAACTTAGTCGATCCTGCCAGTTGAGTCGCTTGTAGATTAATGTTCCGACATCTCTGGGAACATCGGACCATGACATTTCTGCCTGCTCCGGCAGTTTTGGTTTTTTATTATTTTGCATTCAATCAAATGATGGGTATATGAATCTTAGTTATTGAAAAAGGAAAATAATATATATATATAATATGCTATGTTATAAGGCTCAGTGGTATATATAGAGAATAGAATTTTCAGTCTCCGATTAGAATTTTGTTTTAATTTACACTTCCTCTATGGATTATATTTTTCCTTTTACGGAATGGAAAAGGAAAGGTAACAAAACAATGGATGCAAAGTTTCTTAATTGCACTATTAAAAAGGTAAACTATGAGATCAAATTATCACGATTGTATTAGGAAATTATTATAGTTTATTTTATTCGGATTACATAATTACTGTAGATAAATGTAGTTCTCTCAAATATGAGACCAAATTAATTTCATCGCTTGGCTCTAGCTGTAAATTTGACCAGCCAGTTATCTTATTAGTTGGTTTAGGCACCGACGTCGGAGATTTTTGCACATATAGTTGAACCGTGTAGGATTTTAATTCGATATTAACAAAAAAAGAACTCGTGAATTGGAGATGCTTTACAAAAAAAAAAAAAATGCTTCACCAAATACTAAAAAAATCATGCAAACTAAACCAACAGACTGTTGGGAAAATTAATAAATTAACCCGAGCACAAACGGTGCAGCGGAAGCAGGATAAATATTTTATTTGAAAATAATAAAATAAATGGAGGCATCAAAAATAGAGAAAAATAACAGAGACACGTGGTTCGGCGTAACCATACCTCCACGGGCAAAGAAGAAAATAAAATCCACTAACAAATATGAGGAGTACAAAATATTTGGAGAATAACCTCACAACCCGAAACCTAAAAATAATCAAATGGTGTTTATCCCTCAAATTGTACAAAAATAACCCAATGGACTAATTATAATTTTTATACCTAATAGAAAGACTAAACACCCAAAAGCATTACACCCACATAAACTCACACCCACATAATTTTCTTTTAATTGCTCTCAGAGCACCAAAGCACTTCTGCTCACTAAGGCACACACTCACAAAATACACACCAAAGCACCATATGTGTATATATATATATGTAAATGTGAGTGATAAGAAGCCCACATGCACTCACATGCACGTAGTCTCAAAAAATAAAAAAATTTGGCCAAATTTGTATTTGTCAAGTTTTGCTGCTACAACTTAAAATTTCATTCTTCAAATTCGGTGCAAAGTTTGTCCCTTTTTTTTTAATCAAAATTAAAATTAATCCAACAATTCTCCTCCTTAATTTGAATTTTGACAAATTTACAAAACTCTTCCTTAATGACAAATCATTTTCCAAATTCAAGAGAGCAACACAAAATTTTAAAAATGGTGTAGACACAAAAAATATCAAATTAACTATATGTAGTATTTACTGTCAAAAATACTACCTTAACAATTGATACCCCAAACACCATTAGCATGAAAATGCTTCTGAATTTACTATAAAAGAAGACGGTATAGCAGTTGCACCTGTAATGACAGAATTTCTGAAGCTCGTATAAATGGCTGACTTGACGAGCTGACATCACAAATATGGCACCCAAAAAAAATCTTGTCACCACCAATGAAATTAAATCCACCAATATCCAAAGTGGACAGAGAGATAATTTTTTTTTCGTCACAAAAATTCACCTCCAAACTCATCTTCAACAAAATTGGCTTCACTGGATTCCTCATTATGTTGTTGTTTATTTTTCAACTTAAACACAATCAGTCTTAATGTGCCCTTTCTTCTTACAATAATTACAGGTCAAATTTGAATGTCTGAAACTGCTACCAGAATCTCTCCCACTAGCACCTCTACAAACCAGTACACGATCTGCTGGGTTCAGGTAGGTGCTCTGAACAAACTCCTTATCCATAAGCTCCTTTGCAAAAAGAGCTTCTTTTACCTCCTCTACAGAAAGAGTTTCTTTATTGAAAATTAAAGAATCTCTAAAATGATTATAAGAGGGTGGTAAAGAACGGAGTAACATGAGAGCCAAATCTTCTCCATCATATTTAACATCCATATTTTTCAAGTCCATCAAAATGGATGTAAACTGATCAATGTGTGATTTTAATGGTGTACCTTCTGCCATATTGAGTATGTGCATCCGGTGTTTTTACAACAAGCTTGCTGGTAAGGCTTTTCTTCATAAAAAGCGATTCAAGCTTTTTCCACAAATCTGCGGCAGTCTTCTCATGAATGACTTCTCGCAGGACCTCATTCAACAAGCATAACTGAATGGCAGCAAGAGCTTTTTCATCTAATTCTTCAATTTGGGCTTTCGTCAAAGTGGCTAGCTTTTTATCTTTCTCCAGAAGTGCTTTTTGCAACCCATTTTGTGTCAACAACGCACGCATCTTGACTTGCCATAAGGCAAAACTCATGCTGGGGTTGAATTTCTCAATGTCAAATTTTGACGTTGCCATAACAAATCCCAAAAAAATATAGAAGAGGCTTTGATACCACTTATTGGAAAATTAATAAATTGACCTGGGCACAAGCGGCGCAGTAGAAGCAGGATAAATATTTTATTTGGGAATAATAAAATAAATGGAGGCATCAAAAATAGAGAAAAATAACAAAGACACAAAATTTAACGTGGTTCGGCGTAAGCCTACCTCCACCGGCAAAGGAGAAAATAAAATCCACTAAGAAATATGAAAAGTACAAAATATTTGGAGAATAAGCTCACAATCCGAAACCTAAAAATAATCAAATGGTGTTTATCCCTCAAATTGTACAAAAATAACCCAATGAACTAATTATAATTTTTGTACCTAATAGAAAGACTAAACACCCAAAAATGTTACACCCACACAAACTCACACCCACATAATTTTCTTTTAATTGCTCTCGGAGCACCAAAGCACTTCTGCTCACTACGGCGCACACTCACAAAATACACACCAAAGCACCATATGTATATATATATATGTAAATGTGAGTGATAAGAAGCCACATGCACTCACATGCACGTAGTCTCAAAAAATAAAAAATTTGGCCAAACTTGTATTTGTCAAGTTTTGCTGCTGCAACTTAAAATTTCACATCTTCAAATTCGGTGCAAAGTTTGTCCCTTTTTTTTTAATCAAAATTAAAATTAATCCAACACAGACTGATAATGGATCAATGAGATTTCAAATTTGCATCAATTTAAAATTATCTGAACCATACTAAAAATTTAATAGTTCAACGCAATTCCGAAAATTTTATTTTCAAATACGTTAATTTCGATTTAGAGTTTTCTCAAGATTCCCCCGAATCATGTTACCCTCCAAGGAACCGTATGGGCCATATTCCACCAGTATGTCGGTTCTTATGCACGCCGAAATAAAATAAAATAAAAAAGACAGAAAAATAAATATATATTATTTGATAAGTGCATGTCATGAAATGGGGATTAAATTGTAGATCAATAAGCGTGGATAAAATTAATTTAAATGTACCAATAAAAACAAAGAAAAAAGTTGTTGCAATCCCTTTCATCCTGTCAAGAATGCCCAAGTTTTCTTCTCAACGAGGCATGCCAAAGCCAAAGGCAACTTATTACATTACAAATGATCAGATAAACAGTCTTGGTCAGTGAATTATTGAATGTTACATAAATTAATGGTTCCTTACAGATAACATAAGGTGCAGTAAGAACAACACATCAAGAGTCTTTCAATCTGATAATGCTATTTATCCAAATTTACACATGTATTCTGAAAGCTTCATTCTTCGTTCAGGCTCATTCCCATTTTCAGGATGCAAGTCTGTGTGCTTAATCTGTTGCCCTGTCATGAAGAATTGACAAAACATAAATGTTACAACGATCAGAAAGTAAAGGTAGCGTTTTTGAGCGGCATCTCGAATGCAGTTCTAGGATTGATATATAATTGGAAGCTCAAGTTTCAAAATGTTTTGAGTCATTAATCTTCATCAAAATCAGGACCAGATATCATGACAGAATCTTATAATAGTGACTAATTAACTTGGAGTAGCAATCATACCCTTTCAGATATATGTCAATCAACTGGCCTGGTAAGATGGTATTGGCACCCCTGACTCTTCTGTCAGCTTTTTGTAAGCATTTTGCAACCTTTGAGTTACAGGGCCCACTTTGCCATTGCCAACTTCACGTCCATCAATCTTTACTACCTGTTACAGGAGGTTCATAGAATATGTACTACTCATTAGAAGAGGGCAGATCCTGTCTAGATTGATCACATGATGAGGAATACAGATTTATGATTTACAAGAAATAAATATCCTAGAAAAAAACATCTTAGGCACCCAAGTTAATACATTTTGAAAATCAACGTTCGTAAAGATGCCAATTACATTGGCATTATGATGTACTATATTCATATTCCAAAGGAAGCTTGTCTATGGTCATGTCAGGTCAGATACAGTATCCAATACGACTAGCCAACAAACCAATGCATCCAATAAACACGTGCAAATAGAAAAAATATTTTGCAGGTATGTCTAGTATCTGAGACACCATTGACAGTTGACAAAGACTTTTCATGATATAATATCGAAACAGGTAGATTCCAGAATCCAACCAGAAACAAGATGTTATCATCACTGATCTAAACTTCTCAACTCTGCAAGCAGGTTGGCATTCTAATCAAGCTGGATCTTATATGAAGTAAAATCCGCAAATTGTGGCATACTGCAATATTGTTTCTAGGATGAGGAACATGAAAGTTAAATTCCGATAATAGCACTCACCGGGCTAAGCTCTCCCATGGTTCCTGTTGTCCATACCTACAAGGCAACAAGATTCATGATAAGAAAATAAAAACATTCACCCATAAGGTATGGAGATTTATTGCTGAAAGTGGCTGGTAATATGTTTTGTTGAACACATTAATGCTATGTGATTTTTTCACCAATTATACTAAAAGTAAGAATACCTCATCTGCAGTATGAAACTCGGATAGACTGATGTTTCGTTCCTCTAGAACAATATTTTCCTTTACCACTAGGTCCATGACCTGCAGCCTCAAAAAATAATTTATGGCTCAACATTTTAGCCTATAATTGTCCATAAATTTATTCACAAGTATTTCTGCAGTTCTTCTAACTCTCATATGAGATGATGCAATAAACATTCTTGATTTCAGAAAATAAATGTATATGACTAACAGGTTCGTTCACACAACTTACAGTAGCTCGAGTGATTCCGGGAAGGCAATAATCAGCATGTGGTGTAAATACACAACCTTTCTTCACTAAAAACTACAAAAAAAATTATTCTGATGAGCCATTCTTTAATCAGAAGGAGAAAATTCACATCTATGCATTTGAGGGAAGTTAATGATGGGTAGAAATGCTCATAAGGCAATGCCATAGTTGGTGTCCAATGCAACAGCAATGGTAGTTGGTTAAAGGAGACTTTTTTTTGAAAATTGGAGACATTTGCTATCACATGAATAGAAATTCATGATCACCCACAATAACACATTCCATTGTTTTTGTTAAAGGAGACATTTGATCAATTTTTCTGAACCATAATCTCTGGTCTGAATTCATAATGAGGGTACCTTGAAATAATTTCAGTGGCCTGTGGCCCATGAGAGGGGATTAGAGGAGCCTAAAATTTTGTACAAATGGCAGTTGTCAGAAAGAGGCTTACGATATTTGTAGCATTTGTTTCAGACACATAACCATCCTTGTCAAGCATAATTGCATCATCTGCGTTTGCATTATTCCCTTCTATCTGCATCACCCCAAATGAGAATAACAATCTTAATCAAGATTCAACAGAAACATTGAATGATGGCTGTTGGTTGGTCTACAATCTTGGTAGTTAGTACAGTAAATTGCCCACAAAATTGTCCATTGAAATCATCAAAAGGGATCAGTTATATTAGGAAACAAACCAATCACTACCACCATAGGCGTTAAATGTGAATGTAGGCAGGCTACTACAGTTGTGAGCCTAAATATCTATACTTGAAAGCAACAAATTTTAAATTTAACACGAGGGAAATGCATCATTCAACCTGAAGGTTCTTAGTAGGAGATTACCTTTGCTAAAATGTTATTCAGGAGATTATTGTGGTGAATCTTTGAATCCAAGTTCTGGAATTACAAAAGGCAAAAAGGAAAGTAAGCTAAAAGTAAGATACATAAATCAAAGCATTTGAAAGAATTCATTAATGTTTCATAGAACTATTTGCTGTAGCCATGTATTTCCAAGAGAATGATTACAGAACCATGATCATAAATTGTACATTTGCTTGTTGAATTATAGTAACAGAACCAAAACTATTAAATAAGATAAAATAAGGTTACATTTGGTGAATTACGCCGTGTCGTAGCAGTCACCAGAGTTATGCCATGTGTATTGTCATAGACAGGTGGTTTCCATTCAGGAAGCACTGCAGTTCAATTAAAACAGCAGGAAATCAAAACAACTAAGAAAAAGCATCACAACTGGCATCAAAGAGAAGACAATAAGAGATGAGAATTCCCATTTCCTATGAAAGCCACTGCATCAACATCATAGCAGTGATTCTGACATGGCCCCACCAAACAAGTGTTTGTAATACAGATCATTGATGCAATAATATTGGAGTTGTGCAGCATTAAGCATTAAGAGTTGGACTTACCAATTAAAGTGCATCCATAGAGATTAAACGCTGGGCTCATGCCTGAAGTAACCTGGGAACAAAAAGGGAAGCATGTGAAAATGTGAGCTGAAAAAAAAAGCTCAGCATGCTCTATATAGATAGATGATTGCAAGAAACGCATTACTGCTGCTGACAAAGGCCATGTTGTTTTAGGCCTTTTGTCACAGCAGTATTTTTAATGGGCCTCCAAACATGAGCAATTCTTCAATGTTGTAAGAGGTGAAAACAATTGTGAAGTAAACATTCTTTTTCAGCGAACTTTATCCTTTCACCATACTATTTTACTGACAAAGATTACTGTTAAGGGTGGTGCTGAATTCTTACCTTGACAAAATGAGCAAAAAAATGTGAAGAGTGGAATTAACATTTCTCAGGATTTTGAGAGAGCGTAGAAGAGGAGAAATAACCTTCTTTCCACGTGTAAGGGATAGTCGAACGTGTGCATTATCAAGCATTCCATTCCTAATTAGAGTTCTGAAGATGGCTTCCTTGACCTTAAATTTAAAAAGCAAATTTCACAAAGATGAAGTAATATTCTGTAAAAACTTTCAAATAAAATGAAATAATCCAATTTACATAAAACACAACAAACTTGAACAGCCCTAAGCAAATTCAAGTTCATTTTCAAACTCTGACCTCTTCACGAGTTGGAACATTCTTGAAAGCTAGAGCCTTAGCTGAGTCAAACAACCTTTGGAAAAAAATGACCCAAATCAGACTATTGGAAAGATAGGAAATTTCATTCTCCATCCCTTGACACAACAATCACATTAATGAACATGAAATACAGCATGGAACATCTCATGTGAAATGTGACATTTGAAGGTAAAGAAAGTGATTTTGAAATAAATGGTAGGCACCAATGCAAAGACGAAAAGAGGAAAAACACATTGCAAGATGTGTAGTGCTCGAAAAAGAATAAAAATAGAGAAAAGAACAAGAAAAGAAACCTTAAAATGTATTCGATAGAGTATTTGAATAGTCAGTTTTTGGGATTTCAATTTATATGTTGGTGCATATTCCACAATTAAGTGATATAGAAAATTTGAGAACACACCATGTCACTAAATTTTAAAAGAGAAACTAACTTTGGCTCTCTGTATAAATAATATGCCAATATATCCCTTTTATAAATATATCAAAATACAACATGCAAACTCTAATCTTTACAGAAAGTTGGAACAATCTTTAACTAACCTATCTAAATGCTCCTCTAGCTTAAATATCTTCCCATTGTAAATTCGAAGTCCTTCCCAAACTGAATCACCACCTTGGACAACCGAATCAAACACAGAAACCTGATACAAGTCACAAGATTAATGCTGAAGAGGTGTAACTCCATGAAGAATAGATCCATGTTTTCTATGATCACACATACCTTTGCACTTTCACGGGGTAAAATCTCATCTCCAACCCAGGCAAGCAACTTCTCATTTGCAGGAATTGGAATGTCTGGGGGAGGTAAAGGGCTCTTCAAAAGGGATGATGATCGTCTCACGTACCGTCTAAGCATATTGTACATGGGTAGATTTTGCTCCAACAAGTCATACAGAGAAAACGGAAATGGCTGGATAAGAAAAGAAATGAGGGAATAAGTGAATAAACCTAGTCAGGGTGATTAACATCGGATAGATTACAAGACTAGTTATAATATGATTACACGAGATGTGCAAAAAAAATTTTCATATGATAAGAAATTTTTACTGTATTATCATTATCACTCACCCTATCCCTTTGCCCTCCCCCCTCTTCCCTGCAGTGTAACTTTGAAAAATAATTAAAAAGATACGTTGTTCCTACTTTCCAGCCAGTATTGTACATCAGTGCCATGGAACACAACTGGTCTATATGGTATTAATGCTCATAAGGACTCAAAATTCTAAACCATATTACTAAAATCATTTTTTAAATGATGACATGAAATGGGAAAACTTGTGAGAATATGATTGCATGACTCAAGTCAATTATATGAGACAAGAAGGAAGATGGTATTTATGTTTGTGTTGAACATAAAGCACACACTGCATACCTTAGGATACTTTCTTGCTTGTGTGAACCCTGTTGATTGATGCACACTTTTGTACCACCATGGAGCCCAAACACCATCTATAGGTTTTGGACCCACTTCCCATCTGACAATGTTTACAAAAACTAGTCATGATCATGAAAGCAATATTTCAACACCAGAGAATTGAGCCAGAATCCATAAACATGACTGTGAAGTGTGCATGATTGGTTACTCTAATTAGCCATAGTGGATATATCAAACTGTTAAACATCTATAAACAATATACTTTCAACAAAAAGGGAAGATAGAGGGAGGGCAGAATGGAAGTACTCAGGGTACTTATTATGGAAGGACCAGCAAACTAGATCAATGTGAATGTAATCTGTTAAGGCATGGCTTTTTCGAATAAATGAATTATCCTCTACTAGCATCATTAAGAATTTGAGCAAGATAACTTGCTTCACCTATACCCTTTAGTCCAGTTCAACTAATCAAAACTAAAGCATACAATTTTTTTAGAAAAAGGAAAAAAGATCACCAAGAACTTTCAAATGGACATGTTCCTACAAACCTGAGCATTGCGATGTCAAAAGGCATACCCAAGTCCTCACAAAGAGCACGTAAAGTACCCTGCACATCAATGACGCCAACAAATATAAATGGAAAATCTACGTTCTGCAGTGTGCATTGAAATACATCTGAGAAGATCATATATAAGTAGCAGACTTGAAAACCTCAGGATCTTGTTGAAGGTCTGCAGCATCAATAACAGGTGGGGGCTTTCCAGACAGAGAGAGATCACTGTATATGAAGACTAATTCTGCCAAACCTAATTCTAGAATGGATGGAGGCACAACCTTGTCAAAAGATGGCTGACAACATTAAAGAAATGGAAAATCAATGAAAATCAGAAATACTGAACTCCAGAATATTGCAATGTTCAAACCAATAAAGTAATCATTCTTGCAGAAATGAAGAAAAAAAGAAGGCATGGGGGAGAAAAAGGTTGTTGATCTTTATGGTACAGAGATATCAGTTTGAAGTCAATGGAATAAGGCACAACAACCATTTTAAAATATCCTGTTGCATTGGAATGAATTAAGTCTTGTAGAGTTTTGTGCTTGCTTAATTTGCTGGACATCATATGGATAATAATTATTGATTTACAAAATCTTACCAAAATATCAAGGGGATTACGTATTAATATAAAGTGCTTTCCTTTCTTCATTAAATCAACCGGTAGACCAGGCAGACGTTGCTTTGAAATATGCTGCATCCAGAGAAAGGAAAATAAATTCTCATGACAAGCCATCAACAGAAAACCCGATAACAGTCCTTTCAAATTAAAAAATTTTTGATCTTACACCTGCTTCAGTTAATAAGTAAAATATTTCAACTATATTAAGAACCACTAAAGTATAAATATGAGCTCTAAAACTATTGAGATCCTTAATCCTTACAAAACTCATATTCCTTAAATTCTCAGGCTTCCAGCAACAGAGATTTCTCTCCTTAAAATTCTAAGGATCCAGGAAGAAAAATTAATTTCAATATGGGGGAAATATTCATCGCAAGGGGAAGGATTTCTGTCGGTATAAGTGCAAAGTAGATAACGATGATCTACTTGTTACAATTCTCAAGAAAATATTACAAACAAGCAATTGAACCAACTGACAGGGAAAAATAGCAGACATCATAATACATAAAGTGGAATAGCTTATGTATTACCTTACAATATCGATACTTCTTTCTTCCTGGTCCAAAAATAATATCTTTTACAACTTTATTTCCATCAGATTCCTATTGCCAGTGAGACAATTGGATTTCAATAACAAGAATAAGAATAGAAAACAAAATCAGAACTTCTCTAGAGCCACTAGTAATTATATTTCAACACAGAAATAACAGTCAATTCAGGATCAGTCTAGCTAGTCCAATAAAAGCAAACCACACTGGTGCACAATAAAATAAAACACACGTCCCACCAAAAAAAACACCACTCATCCTGCTTTGATTCTTAGCATGTGGAATGTGTACTATGTGTATACTAGAAATTAAATGCAGAAAAGGAAAAGAATTGTAATGAATGTAGCCAGCGAAAAAGAAAGGCATTTTCAATCATTGGAGTCAAATAAAAGAACACAAAAGTTCCCCATTAAAATGGACAAACCTTCCACCTGGAACCTCACAATTATGTTCTACTTTGCATAATCCAGTACAAGGATATTAAATGCATAAGCAATAACAAAATACATGCATTAAAGACCAAAGTGACAAGCTTTTTCTGACTCATAAGAGAAAATAAGACATAACCGAAACACACGGGGCAACAAACAACAAGTAAAAACCTTTAGAATAAAAATCTAAACAAAAAAGAAGAAGAAGATGGCGACAATCATGAGAATGAGATGACATTTTGCATACCATTTTGGAGAGAACTTCTTCCCTGTAGGGCCTATGAACACCTGATACCTTGAGGAAATTTGCATACAATGGCTCATCAAGAACTTCCATATCATCTCTCTAAAAGAAACACCACAAAACAAAGCAAAAATAACCTAAATTAATAAAGATACAAGTAAAAAATCACTACCAAACATTACATACCAATTTCCCAAGTCAATCTCCAGGAAACAAAAAATAAGAATACTGGGTCATCTTGAAATGAACAATCAAAGCAAGATATGACAAAAGTAAAAATAAAAAGGAAAAAAAATCAATAACAGCAAAGATAGAAAGAGACCTGAGCAAAAG
Source organism: Bocquillonia castaneifolia (assembly GCA_948193215.1). Taxonomy (NCBI): domain Eukaryota; kingdom Viridiplantae; phylum Streptophyta; class Magnoliopsida; order Malpighiales; family Euphorbiaceae; genus Bocquillonia; species Bocquillonia castaneifolia. Next base: position 17,565 of record CANYLF010073409.1, read on the forward strand.
AATACATAAGAGAGGTACTGAGGGATCTTGGAGCAGACCAAGAATGGATAACCTCAATCTCTTCTTGATTAGATTCTCCCATTTTGTGTTTTTAGAGACAATTCTTGAGTACCCTTTTGCTGTAATTAGTGTAAAGTGAGTGATTTTGAAGATTAATGGAAGGTCAAGTGCCTAGAGAGTTGATATAGAAACAGAAAGAATAATAGACAGAGAGGGAGACAAGACAAGAAGTTTCTACGTAGTAATATGACAACAAATTGCCATGTGGCACGTCATTGTCCATCTCAAAGAATCTTTCTTCTTCTTAAACTACTTAAACAATAATCTGTTAGGAAAATTAATAAATTGA
>CANYLF010073670.1:0-13067 GCA_948193215.1 Bocquillonia castaneifolia
TATAAGTCAGCTTCCTTAACTAATCCTGTTAATGTTTCCATCAATTGAGGCTGATTTGTATCAAGTTTTATAAATTTAAGGACTGAATTGTACTAATTTGAAGTTTAGGAAATTAAATATTATTTGAGAAAAAGTTAAAGGACTATTTGTAACTTTTACCAATTATAATTGAGCATTGTGCTTTTGTCAGATAATGTGGAACTGGCTAATATCATCCATTCTTCGGGGAGTTTATGGGTGATAGATATTGCACACCAATTACTATTTGGTGGTTTTGGATCCAGCTAAGCTTTCCCTCTGGCCTAGTTCATTCTTCATTTACTTCCATTAATCTTCCACCAAATAAAATTTGCTCATCAACTGGATTCCACCTTTTACATACTTAACATATACAGGTTAACTGAAACACAGAAAACAAGCACATAATTTTCTTCTTGGATAATATATTTATATTAGTGGAAGCTCTATAACAAGAGACGACGAAACCCAAAGAGGACCGATAAAATTGGCCACCAATAACTAATCATAGTGACTATCCAAGCTTTGAAGTCAAAATGCCTCTATATTCTTTATCATGATTCGTTTAACATCAACTTTTGACATTTTTCCCATTTTGCAGCCCACTAAACTAGCAATTTTATATGCAATATCACTCACCTATGTGTCTGTTCTTTTTCTTTACGACTATAACCATACATAAATTGGAGATCTTAATTTTGACCATTCTATAATTAAGGAAGTGATTATAGGAATTTGATTAACTAAATGCCGGCATTTTGCATGATAATGAATAAGTCTTAAGTAGGATCAAAAATTATTAATAGTTCTGATTTAATTTGTAAATTCAACTCAAATTTTTTTTATGAATCATGTTTTTTTATACATACGATAGACTTTAAAAATTTCCAAACCTCTCTTTCGAAATTTATTTTTTCCAAACCTTGCAAAATTAATCATTTTTTATGAATCATATTATTATTAAGTTACAAGGAGTGACAAAAATACTAAATAAGATTTTAACACTCAAGACTAGGTCCCTGATCAGGGACCAAAAGAACATGTTCAGAAGAAACTACAAAAACATTTACAAAAAAACTAGAGTCAAAGACTCCATCAATCCCTCTTGATAATAACCTACCCATAGATTAGGTCTAACCAACATTTGAGGTATTATCCACTTTAGCCCATGGCTTCATGGTTTTGTCCTTTATAAGAAAAGTGCCCTAAGGATGTGGGGTAGTACCCAATCTTTTATAGACCATGTCCACTTGACTCTTAGTCAATCTGGGAAATTATTATCATGTCTTCTTGATGTTGAATTCATATCATATATCCCCCTTCCCTAGGTTTGACCTGAAAGAGTCGAACCATCTTTGCATGTCAAATTTTCCAAATTTCTTCCTTAGATTCGAGCTTGAGCCATCTTTTGGGCTTCACGATGTTCTATGTAATGTATGTGGATGATGAAGGTTCAAGCCCTCCTTCTCACACTTAATGATAATAACATACCCACAGATAGGTCTGACCCACACTTGATGTATTGTCCGCTTTGACCCAAGCCCTCACGATTTTGTCCTTTATAAGAAAAAGGCCCTTAAGGAGATGCGGCAGTACTCAATCTTATATAAACCAAGTCCACTTGACTCTTATCTAATGTGGGATATTATTATCATGTCTTCTTGATGTTGAATTCGTATCACCTCTAAAGACATCCATACCATTATAAGTGAATGTCATTTGATGACTTGTAAATAAAAACAGAGTCTAGTACAATTCTAAAGACCAAATAATCTAAATTAGGAAATGAAGGCAATACGGTCCAAAATCCTACCAACACATTCACTAACAGCTATAAGCCTACTATCCATCCGATCAACCTTGACCCCAACTCCATGTATCTCTTTGCCCACTCGATCACCCATCACATAAATGTGCACCATAACCTGTCTCAACAGCTGATGAACATCCAAATCAGGAGCTCTAGTCTTAGATCTAGCCCTAGTACACCTCTAATAAGTCTGCTGAAATGAAGGCACAACTAAAGTAGCTCTCTGAAAGGAAGAAGGATCAAAATGACACTTACATAATTTACCCATGCGTACTTGGGCTACTTGCTCAGCAAGAGTCAAGGGACAAGGTGGAGGAATCACAGTAGACTGTCCATGAGCCGGTGGAGAAGTAGAGGTAAGAGTGCCAGTAGGTCTAAACTCTAGACCTAATGGAGGAGCAACAGGCCTAAAGCCTTGAGGTATACCCAATCTAGCAGCTGAAATACCCTACCCAGAAGCAGAACCATCAAGTTGTCCTTAATGTCTAATGTCAGTCAACTGAGGTCTCAAACTAGTAGAAGGAGTTCTGGAATGTGCTAGAGTGTCTCTCTGTTGTATAGAGGCTCTCTTCCTTTAAGTTCTTTGGTATCTAGCTTGCTTTGGAGAAGAAGGGGTTCTTTCTTCTTCTTCTTCAACTATCCGAGCACCCCGAGTGCTTCTTGGTCTTCTTGTCATGATATCAAAGTCCAAGGAGTCCAAGAAATGCAATGGAATGAAGTGAAATGGCAGAGAAACCCAAAATTAATTTTTTAAAACCCTAACTTCGATTTTGAATCAAATCTTCAAAACTGGTGGATAAAACTTGAAATTGATGATAAAATCAAGTTTAAAGGGTTGATTTCGGTCAGTTTTAGCTTTAAAATCACTAAAAATGATGAAGAAATGAGTTTTGTGGCATTTTGTAAATTTTCAGCAATGAGAGAAATAATAGATGAAAAACGCAGAGTAACGAGCAAATAGCTCGTTCCAAGCTTCAAGATAAGGTGCAATGGGCCGTTGCACATATGTAACCGATCATTACATGTGTAACAGGCTATTGCATTGGCTCGTTGCACAAGTCCTCAGCCCATGTAACCTACTATCCATTTTTGAAAATTTTTTTCATGTGCAACGAGCCGTTATGGAGGCTACAATGATCGTTACATTCATAACGACCATTGCGTGTACCTGTAACGGGCTGTTGCATATTAAAATCCAAGAAAATGCATGTTTTTCAAATACTTAAAGATTTTAATGCATTTTAAGGACTATGAGAGTTTCAAAAACTTGCAAAATATGACTTGTAGATGTAGAGAGGTTTTGAAACATGAAAAATATACATTTTTAGGGAATGGATGCTCATGGAGTCTGTATGATCAAATGTATGAATAATTGAAATCAAGAATAAAGCAATTATAATGTAATATCCACTAAAGCATTTTAATTATATCCAAAGAGACATAAAAGTCATACATAAACATGTTCAAGCAATTAAGGACATCTAAACACAAGCAACCAACACAAATATCATGAATGTCATGAGGAATGCAAAGATGCACCATCAATCATAGCAAGCTCCCTTTTAATGAAGTTCATACGTTGTTCATTAATCTGTTTGGTAAAGATGTCTGCAAGTTGGTCATTTGTATCAATAAATTCCAATACAACATCACCATTTTGCACATGATCACGCTAGAAATGTTGCCCAATGTCTATATGCTTGCTTTTAGAATATTGTATGGAGTTCTTAGAGAGATTAATGGCAATAGTGTTATGGCACTTGATTGCAACACGTTTGAATTGAAAACCATATTCTCTAAGTGGTTGTTTGATCCAAAGAACTTGAGAACAATAACAACCGACAGCCACATAGTTGGTTGGCCCGCAAGCGCATGGGTGTCACCAAGTACTAAAGTGGGAGTAGGGTTGTCGAATCCACGAGGAGTTGGCAGTTTTGGCTACCAATTCAAGATTTAAATGGTTATCTAAGAGATTGAAAAGGTTTTGAAATAAGAAAATAAAAACAATTACAACTAAAAGGAACAACAACTAATAACTATCATTCATAAAAAAAGGGCAAATATCCTCACCAAATTCACCATCACAAATAATCAATTAAAAGGTAACAAAACACAAGATCAATAATCCAAAATCAAATAATACTAAACACTCTAGGATGGGAATCCACCTAATCTAACCATAACACCAAGAACATACAAGCATGTGATTACCAAGTTGACTTAAACCATGGGTGAGGGGAGTTTTAGTAGCCTAAGCCTATCTCTAAGTCGAAGGCCATAAATCACACGACCCAAGAACAAGCTCTCACTAATCCTATTGATGTCAAGCAATCCTATGCAAACATCATTACCCCTTTTCCCCTACTATTGCCCTTGAAAGCTGTCACTGCCACACCCACATCCTCACATGTATGTCCACACCCAACAACATTTCTCAACATTATCAAGCATTAAGCAAGCGTTCATGAAGTGGCCACCATCATAAATACACCATTAAAGCACATATGAGAAACCCTAACTGAGAGAAAACCCAAATAATCACACACAAACACATTCACAGCATTATTGCACAAATCAAGTTTCACCCATCCTAGAGTATATTAAACTACTCACACATCATCATTAATAAGCGTAAATTAAAGAGAGAGAGAGAGAGAGAGAGAGTAAACATAATGATATTACCCATAGAAACCAAGAAAAGTAAATATAAATAAGAGATTTCTCCAAAAAAAAAAAAAGCAAAGGTACTTTTGTACGATTGATGAAAATAAAGAGTTTTTACACTTTTATCTAACCTGAAACTAAGTTAGCTCAAACTAGGTGTTTCTCTTTGTAAAAACCAGTAATTTTCTCTTATTAGGGGTTGAAAGCACCTAGAAATGGGTTAGAATGAGCTAGGGTTCGAAATAAAGGGGTTTAAGGTGATTTAAAGGGACCCCTCAAAGGGCTGCCATGGGCCATGGCATCGACCACACGAGCCGTGGCAAACTCCTGAGGCTAGTTCTTTTTTCTTACTGGGAATGAGGTTGCAGAGGGCCGCTACGGGCCTTGGCATCAACCACATAGGCCCTGGCATGCTTCTGTGGCTTCTTTCCTCGGCTTCAGCTAAAGGGTCATCTTGTATGGGGCATATCTTTGTCGTCCAAACTTTGAATTGAGAAATTATTGAGCCTAATTGAAGTTCAGGATGTGTACTTCAACTTTTATATTTTGCACGTTTTCTGATTCAGTCATTTGCTTCCCCACAATTCCCTCGACATTTTACAACTACGTTGAAAATAGCCTTCGGAGAGCCTCTAGATGTGCGGGTTGCATCTCCTTCATCCTAGCACCAAATGGACTGATTCTTGTTGCTGCTTGAAGTAAAGCCATAGTGCTAAGTATCTAAAGCTTCTCATTCCAAGTCGCCTTCCGCATTTCCCGTTCTGGGCTTCTGAAGTCGGTCGATTCTCAAACTCGCCTTTAAGCTTTAAGCGTGTCCCATTCTCCAAAAGGCTTGTAAACCTCCCAAACTCTTTAAATATTATACCTATATGAATTTCACTTTAAGCCAAGTATAAATAACTTATAAAACCAAAGGTTACAGAGCAAGTTCATAAACACTTTTGAGATGAAGATGAGGAGTAAAGTGTATGATTTGTGCTCTAAATGGGGTTAAGAACCCTTGAGATAATGCATTTTTATGCTCTATTCTATATGTGTGTTGTACACACATCAGAATCCCCCAAACTTAGAGCTTTGCTTGTCCTCAAGCAACCAAGAAACCACACAAGATATGCAAACACATAGGAACATGCAGGCATGAAAGTATGTGAAGACATAAACCCTAAACTAGTTCCCAAAAATCCCAAGCAAAGTCAAAAGAATGGCCAATCAAAGTTTAAAAGAGAATATAGAATTTAATCAACTAATCAGCCAATTACAAAAGAAAATCATGCTCAATTGCTAACCCATGACTCGTACTTGCCAAAAATAGTGCTAAAAGATTTAACTCAAGCACTAAAATGAACAACGAAATAACTAACAACCACCGGGTCTAGGAGGTATCACTAGAAGGTAAATGTTAGAGGGTTCATGCTTCTAAAACTAATCCCTTGCTTCCATTAGAGTCCCAACTGGCTCCTTAAACCAAGGCGAATCCCCACATGCCCCTAAGTCTTGGGCCAACTTATTCCATGAATGCAATGCAATGCGAATTTCTTTTTCTTTCTTTTTCTTGATATTTTCTTTTTCTTTTTCTTTTTCTTTTTCTTTTTCTATTTCTTTTTCTTTTTAATGGCAAAATTTTTCCTTATTCATAGCAAGCATGTCCTTATCATGGGTACTTAGCTTCATGTGCTTGAATGCTCGCATTTGTGATGTTGGCACCCGGCTTTCCACTAAGGCCAATTTAAGGCATAAAAGGTACTCATAAGTAAGGATAAAAACACCCATTCGAGTAGATGTAAGAAATTAAATGTGCAAAAGAAAATGCAATAAATGTCGACTTGAAAAGACCTTCATGGTAGAGTTTTGGTCCACAATCAATGGTTAAGGAGGAGGTTAAAAGCCTAATTTGGTAAAGGGTTAGAATTGGAGGCAAAGTCCTCACCCACATATTTGAATGAGAACCCGATTTCCCACAACTAAAAACCCTTAATTTTGAAGCACATTTGAGTTAAAAGGTTTAGCAAAGACCTTAACTTTCCACAATCACAAACTAGCCTTCAAGGTTTAAAACATTTTGCAAAAAACATTGATTAAATGATTAAGATGCACATTCAAATCTTAAAAGTTGATTGGCCCTATTTTACTAAGCATATATACAAAGATTTACAAAGGGGATGCATGTGTATGTATAAATATTTACTAGAGGTAGCTATGTTATGGCAAAATTGAGAGAAAGTTTTGAAAATTAAGCACAATTTGAGAGAAACATGAATAACATGGATTTCATTTATTCAAAGCATAAAACATAAAACCATAAAAACATATAATTTAAAGTAAATTAAGGCAAGAAAAATGAGAAACTAACATTGTAGATGATTCAATCACATACAATTTCTTAAATTTGGAGGGGAAAGGTAGCTACAAATCAACATAACCAAGCTAGCTTACCCCCCCAAAATTAAAGGAGACAATTTCCTCATTAGCTCAAACAATCCATAAATCATTCATGCATGGCTTTAGGGAACAATTTCATAAATCAAACACTCCACAAAGTATGAAATCATCAAAATAAGAGTTCCATAGACATTCCAAATGTAAGAGCATAGCTCAATCATGACATGTGAAGCCAAGAATCCACACAATAAACAATTAAAGTCATGATGATGAGTGCACAACATTAACACAAGAATTAAAAGATGCTTAATGACCGAGTGGGTTGGGTGGGATGGAATTTGGTTGAAGAAATAAATCATTCCAAATATGAAACAAAAGTGCACAATATGCTCAAAGCAGTAATGTATGAAGATATAAGAAGAATTATAATAGACGCTATTTAATCTTGCAAAATAGATATGAAATGGCATGAAACATAAGAAATTGCTCAAGTATGTATCATCATCTAGAAGTGTTAGATTCACTAAAAAGCAAGCAAATAAAAAAAGAAATTAAAGAAAATAAACAAACTACAAACTATAAAAAGGATATATACAAAGGATACTTTAAAATTAGGGTAGCTCCTAAGAGTGCTTGTTTAAGGTCACTTAGCTTGACCCTTCACCTTGTATTGTTATGGATACAACTTGACGTGTAGGAAAGTATGGGGAGGTCCTTCAAAGGCCATCCATTTCTTTATTGTTGGCTCTTGAAGCTTATTCTTTGATGATGCTCTATATGCCTCTTGTTTAGCACAATTCTTGCAAGACATTTGAGGATGAAAATTGGTGAAGCTAGCATGGAAGCACCGATTTTGTTACTCTTCAAAAACCTCTAAGAATGGATCAATGAAGTTTGTGGGTTCTTTATGAAATCCCAATGCACTAAGAGGGGGGGTGAATTAGTGGATAATTAAAAAATTAAAAATTAATAGAACAATCAACCATAAGACAAGGAATTTATAGTGGTTCAAACACAACAAGTCCTACATCCACTCCCCAATCCACAATTGGGTATTCCACTATCAATCTAGATTGATTACAAGAGTTTTGGATCACTCTAAACCTTACAATATGGTTTTTCAGAAGGTTCAACCCACTAAAACCTGTCCCAAGTGTTTCTCTCTTTAGAAACCCTTGACCCAAGTGTTTTTCTCTTAGGACAACACTTAAACCTTTCCATAAATCAATTCCTAAACCTCACTCACCAATAAACTAGATTTATAAGGAATTACAAGAGCTCACGAGGCTCAATTTAAATCAACAATAACGGAATAAAATAGAAATTAGGGTTTATAACTCAAATGAAGTAATTTGCTCTTGATTGAATGATTGAGAGATGTTGATTACCTTCTAAGTAAGTTAGGCTTGAGCTTTATAGTTCTAGATGCTCTCATGACCGTTAAGAAGGCTAGAGATGAAAATATGACTGTTGGTGAGCTTTTAATGCAAAATAGAATTATTTTCTCCTTTTCTCTCTCTTTAAAAATGAAGCGTTAAATGCAGCTAACAAGCTAACAACGATTGTTGTAGGTTAACAACGAGTTCGTTGTTAGTTGTAATGAACTCGTTGTTAACTACAATGGGTTTCGTTGTTGTTGGGTGTATTAAATCAAGAACGAGCTTGTTGTTGCCTGCTATGGTCGTTGTTAAACCACAACGAGCTCGTTGTTGGTTCTTCATGGTTCGTGGGATTTGCTATTTCTTTTGTGCCAAATTGCACATGATCAACAACATCATTGTTGAATCGACAATAATCGTTGTTTACACAACGAACTCGTTGTTGATTCAAAAATGATCGTTGTTAAAGTAAAACACTTAAAAGCTTTCTAAAAATTGATTAAAACAAAAGTTGATGTTAATTACTTGGACTTAGGTTAATGATCAACATCAAAACAAGGATTAGTTGCCCAAATAGGTCAAAAATCTCCCCCTTTTTGATGTTGAGAAACCTAAGTCCATTTTGAGAGAATTTTGAGGTAAAATGCTCAAAACTCCACCTTAATAGATGCATGCTCAAGAAATAGAATAACATTACATAGATATTGCCACATAAACATAGCATAAACATCACAGCATCATACTATTACTCACATAATCCAAAACAATCAAGCATACCACATATTCTCTCCCCCTTTGTCAACATAAAAAAGAAAGGAGAGAAGAGAAAATATGTCAAGCATAAAAGGAACAATCACTAGAAAACCCAACATAAGTCAAACCAAATGTGCAAAAGAGTATGAAAAGCAAGAAAAATTATGCAAAGATAAGAAAAAGAAAGGAGTGGGCTATGGCTGATCCTCAGATGCAGGTGGAGATGAAGGAATCCAGATGGTCGTGAGAGACGGATCACCAAACTCCAAATGAGTAGAATCAGTAGCGACTGTCTCTGGACCAGTAGGATGAACAATTGGTGGTGGAGGTGGCCAGATCATCTCATCGGTGATCCCATGATACCGCTGATTATAGGAAACTCTCTGCTCCATCCTATCCAACTGACGGTCAATCCGATCAATCCCACTATCTAAACGATCTCCCAAGGCAGAAACCTCTTCGACAACCTGGGTACTCATCCTGTCCATAAACTCAGACATCTGCTGGTACAACTGACCCATATCCATATCAGGAATACCTATCTCAGTCCGGGGTCTAGTCCTCCTAGCATAAGTATGAGGAAAGGGAGGAGTAGGTAGAGAAACACTATGAGTACTAGGACCAGGACCCGAAGTAGTACCAGTAGTAGCAGCGGCTGCAGTAGCCATCTCAGCTCTAAACTCTGCTAAACCCGCATCAATCTCTGCATCAAGCTCTGTGTCATCCTCTACTAAAGGAATCTGGTCCTGAGTGGTAGCAGCTGCTGCCTGGGAAGTCTGGCCAGGCTGAGGCTGAGATGTAGGAGCTGGAGGCAGTCCGGCAACAAAACTAGAGGAGACCTCCTGTGAATATACCCACCTGCCACCTATGTTGAAGAAAACTTTACTGTTCCTGATCAAGTTCATCCCTAGAAGAATCTCTCAAGGAGACAGACCATCTCAAGGTCTGTTGGACCCATCATACCTAAAAACTCCAAGTCTCTCAGCTAGAAGAGTGATATATCCTCCAATATTGACACTCCCCTTGCTGTAATGAGGAATATCCTCCAAATAGACCTGAAAGAACCTCCCAACCTGTACTGGTTGCCTCTTCTCCAAGCACTAGATAATGAAGAGTTCCTTATTACTAATCTTTTCATTGCTCTTCCCCCTAGACAGTATCGAGTATGATAGAAACCTCTACAAATACCAATGAAAGTTGCTCCTAACTAGGGACACAGCAGTAGTACCTCCCTTAAATGCACCAGTAGCTATCGATTTCCAAAAGTTAGTTCTGTCACGCATATTAAATGCTGGAGCTACATAAACATGTCCATTAGTTTTAAACCCAAAAGTAGTATCAAACTCAGCAGGTGTCAGAGTATACCTAGTACCCATCAGAGAAAAGGAGCAAGAGTACTTCAGCCTTTCAGGGGTATAAACAGCCAAATTCAGATTATAGGAAACCAGAAACTCTTTTACAAGAGAAGGATATGTAGGCCTAGCCTCAAAAGCTACGTCAGTTAATCCTAGAAAGGCTAAGGCTTCATTCATCCTATTCTCAATATTCAAAGTCTGAAGAGTAGCTTTACACATGTATCTAGACTGTTCAAATTTACCTCTTCCCCAATTTAGTGAGGCGTACCTGGACTGCCTGTGCCTCTGGAGAAAGCTGAGGAGGTTCTTGAGGCCTCTATCTCTGTAAATTTGCAGAATGTCTAGGTACAGGCCTTGAAGGAGGGGGATTTGCATTGATTTCCCTATCTTCTTCGATTTCTTCAAGTTGAACTGCTCTCCTAGTGCTTCTTCTTTCTCCCACCATGGTAAAATAACCTAAGGAATAGCCACAAGCAAGAGAAAGAACCAGAAATGAAGATTTTGGGAAAAGCCAAAATGAAACCCTATGTTGAATTAGGGATTAAATTCTTCGATTTTGTGTTTAATCTATTAAATAGATGTGTTAATAGAGTTTTAGGGACTAAAAATGGTCCAAAATGGTGAAAAAACCAATCAAAAATGGTGAGATTGGTGTTTTGAGAGAGAGAGAATGAGACAGAAGAGGGAGAAAATGTGCTCGTGTGTTCATGAGGAATGAACAAAATCATTTTTAAAAACAAAATTTTTCCAGTAACAACGATCGTTGTTGATCAGCAAGGAGCTCGTTGTTAATTGGCAACGATCGTTGTTGGTAAACCCACGAGATCATTGGATTCTCTATTTCTTTTAAAAATTAGGCTTAACAACGAGTTCATTGTTGCTGTAACAATGATCTTTGTTGCTGTACCAACGATCGTTGTTGACACAATGATCATTGTTAGAGCAACAATGAGCTCGTTGTCAACATAAAAACCTCTAAAACCTTGAAATAAATGGGTAAAACTTTTATATAAGGTTTTTAATGTGAAAATACTTTAAAAATGCATAAAAATACTTGATTTTTGGGCACGATTACTCATAGATAAAGATTGAATGTTGATATAACCAACTCAAAGGCTATGAATATAACATGGTATTAGATTTATATTCATAAGAATGTCTTTGATTTTGTCAATTAAGAAAATGCATACACCAAATATAATGCCAATACATCAAAACAAGCAAAGAAAAATGTGAAAATATTATTTACACAAAGCATCACAAAAGAAGTACCAAGGCAATCATAGCAAATTTCAGCTCACATGGAAAGCTCACACAGGAATGTTTATAACACAGAGAATGCATGAATAATGCAGGATGCTATGAAGAAGGCAAAGATGCACCATCAATCATACCAAGTTCCCGCTTAATGAAATTCATACGATCCTCAATAAGGGGTTTGGTAAAGATATCTGCAAGTTGGTTATTTGTATCGATAAATTCTAATACAACATCACAATTTTGCACATGATCACGCAAGAAATGATGTCTAATATCTATATGTTTGCTTCTAGAATGTTGTATGGGATTTTTGGAGAGATTTATGGCACTAGTGTTATCACACTTGATAGCAACACTTGTGAATTTAAAACCATAGTCTCTAAGTTGTTGTTTGATCCAAAAAACTTGTGAACAGCAACAACCGGCTGCCACATACTCTGCTTCAGCAGTTGATAATGCAACGGAAACTTGTTTTTTGCTACTCCATGATATCAAACTTTGCCCAAGCAATTGACAAGTACCGGAGGAACTTTTTCTATCTAATAGGCTTCTGGCAAAATCCAAATCGGAATAGGCTAAAAGATCAAAAGATGCATTTTTAGGGTACCAAAGCCCCAAATTCATTGTACCTTTTAAATACTTTAAAATTCTTTTAACCACATGAAGATGTGACTCCCTAGGTGATGATTGAAATCGTGCACAAATACATACGAAATACATGATATTGGGCCTGCTTACAGTCAAATATAAAAGAGATCCGATCATACCTCGATATCGCTTTTCCTCAACGGGTTTGCCACTTTCATCCTTTCCAAGTTTGGTAGTTGTAGCCATAGGAGTTTTGCTTGTTGAGCTAATTTCCATTCCAAACTTTTTGAGAAGCTCTTTGGTGTACTTAGCTTGATTTATGAAGATTCCATCCTTTGCTTGGTGAATTTACAATCCGAGGAAGAATTTGAGCTCCCCCATCATGCTCATTTCAAACTCTTTTGTCATACACTTATAGAATTCTTCATACAAGCAAACATTAGTAGCACCAAAGATAATATCGTCAACATAAATTTGAACAATTAGAATATCATCCCCTTTTGTTTTGATGAAAAGAGTTGTATCCACCTTGCCCTTTTGAAAATCATTTTTAATCAAAAATGAACTAAGTCTCTCATACCAAGCCCTTGGAGATTGTTTTAAACCATAGAGAGCTTTAGTTAGTTTGAAAACATGATCGGGAAATGCATGATCCTCAAAACCCGGAGGTTGTTCAACATAAACTTCATCCTCTATGAAGCCATTTAGAAATGCACTTTTAACATCCATTTGAAAAAGTTTAAAATCCATGAAAGATGCAAATGCAAGCAACATGCAAATGGCTTCTAATCTAGCTACGGGGGCAAAGGTCTCATCATAATCTATGCCCTCCTCTTGGTTAAAGCCTTTAGCCACAAGCCT
>CANYLF010073804.1:0-16589 GCA_948193215.1 Bocquillonia castaneifolia
ATGTAATTAACCCAAAATAATATTATTTCTACAAATTAATACATGATTCATACTTAATCAAGTCTTAATAACATGATTATAACTTAAAATCAGGTTTTCCCCAAATTTCTACATAAACCCTAATAATTAAAAATACCACAAATAAAATAATTTACCTTAATTCAAGCCTTTAACATTCAAATTATTCTTAACTTAATCCAAAGCTTGAAAGAAAATTTTTGAGTAAATTTTTAGAGGGTGAAGATGGCAGAAATAAAAGAAAATGAAAGGAAGAAGATAAAAGAAAGGAAGAGATGAGGAAGAAGAGAAAAGAAATGCGTATAGGAAATGATAAGGGGATAAGGGTTGGTGGGTTGGTGGATTTCCACCAAATTTCTTCTCTCTTTTATTAATAATAATAATAATGATGATGATGATGATGATGATGATGATTATAATACTAATATTTAATTCTCCAAACCCCCATATAAAATTCTACCAACCAATTAATCCTTCAATCAAACTTATACCATAAACAACTCCTTTAACTTTCCTTACTATTAGGTTCTTATTCAAACCTAACTTTCATAAACTTAACTACACACAATATTCTTCTACCATATTATTCTATGCAATGTATCATATAATGTTATGATGCAAATGATATGAGTTATGATGTGGTAATACATGATTATTATTTTTTTTAAAAACATTTTTTTACGATCGTGACAAATAAGTAATTATAAAGCCGAATTGGAATTAATATGACTAAGGTATATGGTTAACTTGGATAGCATGTATTCGAACCATAAATCGAGTTAGAATTACTCATAATTAAAATAATTAAATTATGGAATATACTGAATAAGTATGTACGTTGACTAAGTATAATTAAATTGAATATATGATAAGATAAACGGAATATGAAATAAATTGTATTTATATTTAATTGTTACGGTTGATCTGCGTTGGTAAATCCGTATATTTTGGTAGGCCCAGTATGTGGTTGAAATTATAGAAGCGTGTTTACTTGTAGAAACGGGCTCCTCTTCGGTGGAGAGATATCCATATTACAGGGAAGGTGCTGCTGAATTTTTGGTAGAATTTCCTCGATAATCGTATCGGAGTTAGAAATAGGTTTTTGATGTCATAATAAGATTCTAAATCTTTATTTAGGATGTGCTTGTGTTGTCTCTGATAAAATTATTATTTTAGTTTTAATAGCTCGTCAGGCTGGTAGCGATCCTGCTCTGGAGCAGTAGGACGCTATTTGCTTTTTATTTTTTGTGAGTTATATCATTCTATTTTATTTCATTGCTTGCATTCATTATATTTTCATTATATAAGTTCATACGTATTAAATCATAAATATTGTATATTTATTAATTATTTTAGTAATTATATTTATACACACGCACACACTTACATGTTTAAGAATATATTTATATATGGCATTACTTGATTTATGAATGTGCTGCTGGAGGGATAAAGAAGGTAAGTGGAACGAGCTTCCTGGTGGGCGGCACCAAGACTATGTGCACATGATATTGATCGGGACTCAGGTATGTAATGGTATGCTAATGTGATATGATATGATTGGGGTGTGCTAACCCTGGTTTGAATGCCAAGGGCTCTCGGGGCATGCGTTTATTGTATGGTAGGTACCGAGGCAGCCTCGGTTTGGACGCCAATGGCTCTCGTGACCCTGGTAGCCTATTTGGATCAGAGAATTCGACTGAGGCCTTTTAAGAACCAGGTTAGCCTCGGTTTGGATGCCTAGGGCTCTCGTGGCACTGGTATATATATTGGATAAGTGATAGAATGATATGGATATGTGGGTAAAGTTGGATATAGGCCCAGTCCATTGGATTAAGTGACCCAAAAGGGGCATTAGAGGGGAATTTAGGTTTAGGTGTTCTTCTTTCCTTTCCTCCCTCCTTGATATGTGTTAATTGTATTTGTTATTATAAGAAGAATTTGTAAAAGAATGTTTTTGGAATGCATGAAGATTAAGTAAAATGTATTTGATATAATTTACTGAGTGAGGTCTAACTCCCCTTAACTATTTTTTTCAGGAGTGCAGACTGGTCCTTTTCTTGTGGATTCTTAGAGACTCACATTTGTTCTTTGCGAGTTACTACTATGTACTGAACCTATTTATGATTGCTATTGTCTTTTATGTTCTAGAACTGCAGTGACGGTAATATTTGGATGTTAGGTGTGGTTTGTGATATTGTTGTGGTGTGATTTGGTATGATGTTAGTCACCCTGGTGTGTTTATGGTGACAGATAAATGATGATTTGTTTGCATGAAAGGCGAGTTTCCAACCTAAAGATATTAGGGGGAAATTTAGTCCTTTTGATTAATATTTATATAATACGCATGGGTTGATTATAATTATGTTATGAAAATTCAAGAAATGTTTTAAATAGGCATTGATTAATATTTATATGATATGCATGGGTTGATTATAATTATATTATGAAAATTCAAGAAATGTTTTAAATAGGCTTGCTACGGATTCCGGTGGAATGTAGGTTACCCATTCCCTAGCGCCAGTTACGATTCCAGAAATGGGTCGTGACATGTAATGTAAAAATTCCCCAACTATGAGTTTGTAACAAAAAAATCCCCACTATTAGCATCAAATCAACTATTGTTAATCAAATTTTATCATCTTATATTCTAATAAATTGAACATATTTTATCTTTGGCCTCTCACCAAAATTTGGAGCATTTTGACATTTTCTCTATTTTCTATGAATTTCTTAATTTTATTCAATTAAAATACATGGTGTAGACATTTGATTTTTGGATGCAGGATTGTGGAAGAGGCCCGGGAGCCTAGTGATGAATACAGTCTATCATAAAACCACTCTTTGTACCACATTATTGACGGAATGAGATGCTCGAGCCCAAAACACATCCCACAGCTCTTTGATTGGCCAACCGGTTCTTCACAATGAATCGGTCGATTGATTGATCTAATAAAGGGCCCACATTTTAGCAAACCTGAAAGGCACAAATGAATGACCAGTCGGTCGAACAATGAAGAACCGATTGGTTCTTCCCAACGAATTGATCGGTCCTGCGCGTATTGATAGAAGTGTAATTATGATTATTCTCTGCGAAGCGACTGATTTAATGTAACACAGCCACAGACATTTGC
Source organism: Bocquillonia castaneifolia (assembly GCA_948193215.1). Taxonomy (NCBI): domain Eukaryota; kingdom Viridiplantae; phylum Streptophyta; class Magnoliopsida; order Malpighiales; family Euphorbiaceae; genus Bocquillonia; species Bocquillonia castaneifolia. Next base: position 3,150 of record CANYLF010073804.1, read on the forward strand.
CCTAACTCTTTGCTATAAATACACACTTAAGACATGAGTTAAGGGGGATGGCTCTTTGCATGTTACAGTATCAACACAAACAAAAATAAAAAAGAAAAAAAGAAAACACAGAAGAGAAGGAGGAAGAGTTCGGTTTTCTCATTCTTAACTTCCTACAAGTTTCGATCATCTCATATAATCATCAACACGATACAAACTCATAATCTAAGGGCAACCAACCATCCAGAATCACACAAGCATCATTCTCACGAAGTTTGGTTGTATATTTTCATGCTTTATATCATTTTAAGCTTCTGTAACTTATTTTGATGATTTTACACTAACTCCATTACACTTTCTATTTATGTTTACCACATCCCAGTGAGGAGGAGATGTTGTTGGAATAAAAAGACTGAAGTTTGGAGCTATATAACTCAAGTTACAAATCAAAATATGTTTTTGATTCACAAGCCTTGAAAACCACCTTAGCCGTTTTAGCATTTCTGTAGCTTCTTTAAGTCTCTGTTTGTTGTTGTGTGTATTTCGTTTGGTAAAATTTGTAATAAACAGGTTGATATAGGCATTTGAAGTTTCGGTCCCCTAGTTACAACATCGATCGACTCTTCATCAGCCTTCCTACAGCTTTTTGATCAACCGATTGATTGATTTATTTCTTAGATCGATTGAATTGATTGTGGTACCTAATATATTTTGTATACTTGGGTCTGGGCCTATATTAAAGATTCGGGTGGCTCATCAGTAAACAACCGGCCGGCACTTTGACACCGTTCCAGAGGTTGATCATTATGAAGAAGGGGACCTGAAAATCAAGAGTCTACCGAAGCTTCAAGATTAACCGATCGGTTCTTCTCCAAAGGGCTGATCGGTTGATCGGTAAACTTTTCTAACTCCGTTTATTATTTATGTCTGTTTAATTAATTCAACCCGATAAAGACTAGGTTAAAACTAGTAGAAAATCATTTCCCCTTTCCTTTCTCTAAGGGTGTGTGTTTATACCATTTCTGTCATTTTATCTTAGGTAAATATAATTGACTAATGGGCAAACGGTAACCTATAAATAATGTAAAATATATTAGAAACTGACTATGATGTATAACATGTAAATAAATAGGTAAGTAATCAACTGGGTAAATATTACTAACATAAATATAGAAATCCACTACCACAGCAAACTGCACTCAATCTGAATAAGGCTAGTCAAGTAGACTAAATGCAGAGAAATAACCGACTACAAACAATATCAGGGACGATCATTCATCCAATATATACCAGTGCCATTATTACTTTCTAGGTGATTTATCGCTTTATATTGTTTGCCCTCTATACGAAATAATAACCACCTTAATTAATTAAATGGGAAAATACGTTTGTATGGAACGCTTATTCCAAACCAAGAAATTGTCTGAAGTGATGACGAATGGCATTCCGAAGGAATCGATCTGTTTGTTATCACTTGGCAATCCCGATGCATTCGTGTGGCCACTCCACTTTTTTTCTAAAAATAAATCCCTAGCTCAAAGAGTCCCTCGTCATTGCCATTAGAGCCATCACGGGCACATCCTGCTGTCCCCAAATGGTCAAATTTTTTTTCATTTTTAAAAAATTAGATTTCATTTTTCTTAACTTATATGTAAAATTTCAAATTAAAATTCATTAAAATGAATTTTTTTTAAAAGGTAAAACTAACGACATGGATTTTTATGTTATAAAATTAAAGTTTAGAGATTTTAAAGTAACAAATTAATAGGGATTTTATTTGGGAAGAGGAGAAAATTAATGGACCATAACTTAAAATTACCCCAATAATCTATCAAAAATAGATGATCAAACAACTCAATAAATAAACAACAACGACGACGACAATAATAATAATAACAATAGTTGTTCAAACATAATCTTTGAGAAAGAAAAACCTTTAACATGGGTTGAATTCAGTCAACAAGATATATATTATTCAACAGCATTGTTTAAATTCCAATGTGACAATAGTAACAGGAGGGACCAAAACTAGACCCAAGTGGAGCGGTCTCTAGGCCGAAGGCCTCATGATATTACCTGAAACTCTAACAAGTTGTGCACCATTCCATGTCATTGAATCAAGAATATGATTTATTTCATCCATAAAAGTCAATATTGCTAATTTTGTTTGCCAGGAGTAGCAGAAAGATCGATTTTCCAAGCTAAAAGATCTTTCGATGCCAAGAGAAAAGCAAGTGTAGAATGCAATACATCCATCTATAAATACTCTTAAAAGAGTACTAGTTGATGGATTTTTAATAATCGAAAACTTCACAGCACAAGCTAGTACTGTAACTTAACAAGCAGTATCCTGCCTAACAAATTTTCAAGCCCTCATACATCCAGCTCTCGTTTAGTCATACAATGCCTGATGATTAACCTATTCAGCACTATATGAATATTACAGAAAACAACGCAACAGGAATGAACTCGCAGGTTTTCTGCTATTTTCATTACTAAAAATAAGGTTGGTCTTACTCACATACACAAATGATTTGGACATCTAGAAAATTGACACCCACCCCCGAATTACCAGAAGCTGCTCCTTCTGAGCCCACAAAATTTTACACCCTCTCTCAAAATATACATGATAATTGTTAAATTAGAACAAGTACAATAAATACCGGACCACCATCCCTCAGCCTTTCTAATCCCTACATCAATTTGTGTATGGAAGACAGCTTGTCAGAAGTGATCAAGACAATGGCCTCTCTGATCTTTCCATCAATTTGCGCCTACTGAATCACCATATGATATGAAGAAGCAGGAAATGGTAACTGCCAATCCGATAGAAAACTGGACTAAACCATAGAATCTGGCAGGTTGACCCCGACATATTTGCACACTATGCTTCTACAGCAGTTATTGCTTCTTCATCGGTAGAATCAGGTGAAATAGTCTCTCTTGTAGGTGCTTCATCAGTAGCCTCTGTTCCCTGTTCCTGATCTCTGTGGCTATCGAGGAGCTTATCTTTTAGCTTCATCATAAGTTCTTCACGTACATTATCATGTTCGGCTAGATACTGTCTCATAGCTTCCTTGCCACGAAAGTTCTCACCATTGTAATAGTAAAAGGCACCAGCCTTGTCAAGGAATTTGTGTTTTACCGCCAAGTCCAAGATCTCCGAGTCCCGACATATACCCTTGCCAAACTCAAGCTCAAAGTGCACAGTTCTGAATGGAGGAGCAAGCTTGTTCTTTACAATCTTCACCTGAACTTCACTTCCTATCGTCTGCAAAACATATGATCAAGAACAGATTGAAATCAGGAACATAAAGAAACCACGTGATGGGATTCAGTGTAATCAAGAAATGCACGCATTTGGGGGAAAGGAAAGCACAAGTTTTGGCACATTTGAGCATAAAGCCCAGCAAATGAGCCCATCTACCCCGACACCTCCCCATTTGCACTAAAACCACACAAACCCCTTATTGGTACATGCATCTCACAAAAAAAAAGGTCACGCCTAAACACATGCTCAAAGGCCACACCTAAACACCATGTCTATCATTAGTACAAAATTCTTTCTTATAGAGAACAAGCACAGGCACACAAAGGTGGTGCAAATAGAGAACAAGCACAGGCACACAAAGGTGGTGCAAACACAACAGATTCCAAGCCAAGGTCCATCAATCAATTTCAGCATACTCTGTAAAGAGGTGCACCAATTTGTAAAGCAGGATTTTCCATTCCCTTCTTTAGAATCACTAATCCCTCAAACATCAAGTCTACATCCTCTTCAGGCAACTACAGCCCCAAAAAGCATTATTGCACAGCCCATAGATTTGTTCTTCACCATACAGAGTTCCTGGAAGCAGATACAAATATCTTCCAAAGAGTTCACTAAATGTAATATAGTACTAAACATAATAAAGTGTTCTAGTCATTCAGGCAAAGAGTTCACTAAACGTTATATGGTACTAAATGTAATGAAGTGTTCTAGGCATTCAAGCAATTAAACATTGCAAACGTTCTAGCATTCCAACAAGTACAGGGTAAACTAATCGAGGCATGTTTTCAGGTAAATATCCAAATTCACAAAACAAAGACCAATAAACGCCATACCTCTTCCCCCTTTTTTATAAGTCCCACCCTTCTTATGTTTAGGCGGACTGAAGCATAGAACTTCAGCGCATTACCACCACATGTTACTTCCTGAGGTCCACCAAATCCTCCAAAAGTACTAAGCTTTGCCCTCACCTGTACAGATATGTAAAAAATGGCAGAGTATGATGGTTGAGTAAATATCAAAATCATACCAAAATTGCAAAGCAGTAAAACAAACTATATTAAAAGTTAAGACATGAATAAACTACAAAAGCATGACAGCAAAGATGTCAGCAAAAAGGAATTCCCTAACATGACTCGGTCCATAATACTTCTGAAACTTTTGGCATCAGAACCAAGGGGATAAAAGTTATGGAGTTAAATTACATAAAATGAAGAGATAACAATGTTCCTTAAAAGGGATTGTTCTACAATGGTCTGGCCTATCCAAGGTTCAAGTTTATCCGGACTGTTAAATTCAAAAACTATAAATCTACACCATACATCTAGAGTTATTTTTCACCTTTTCACTAAGTGGGACCTATGAAATCGTGGTGGTCTACCAATAGACCATCCCACCATAGCAATCATCCCTTAAAAATATATACAAAGATAAAAACTAGTGATGCATCAAATCAACAATTAGCCTAAAGAAAAGGGAGACACAGAACAGCCCAATTGGTAAAACCTCACACCAGAACTGAGGCCCAAGATCTATGGCTTAGATCAAGCTTAGCTTAGAACCTGACTATTCCTGTGCCTATTGGATCAAGCTTAGTTTTGATAAGTAATTTTGTATATATTTTTAAGGGATGAAAGAAATCCTGGCAAATTGAACCAGTTAGCCCCCTACTAAACCCATTCCCTACAGTCCTGTGTCAAGTATTGAAGACGGCAAAAATTCATTTCCTCCACCATCCCTGCTTCTAGGTCTATAAGCAGATTTTTCAGACTACAAAGCTGTCACAAGTGCATTTAAACTTCAAACACAAACACATTGGCGTGAAACACTGTTGAACTTATTCTAAATAACACCATCCCAGATCGCCATGTTGATATTGAAGCAGATTAAAAAAAACAAAGAAAAAAAAGGCACACAACATACATGCAAACTTGAGTAAGATATATTTATTATTTATTTATTCATGCTTTCATTATGAACTTTTATGTGTGCATGCGCACTCATGTTTGGTGACACCTGGACACACTTACAGAACAGTAGTTGGGGGGGAGCATTCAATATAAATCATTTGACCTGTAGGCCAAGCTCCCAGTTGAGCCAGTCTTAATCTAATCTAAACAGAAGCTCAGATCAATGTTTACACCAATTGCAAGTTTTATAGTGAAATCATACCCCAAGCACCCCACTCCCCCAACAACCAAAATGCCAGCCACAATGAGGGTCTGCTAGGAAACCTGACAATCCAAAATTATATAAATCTAAAGGGCTTGCCTTCAGTAATGGCAATTAACCAATCATTTTTATTTAATTTAGTATCATCAAGGTCAGGAATATCTAAAGCTCGAAACGAGATAATAATTAGCTAATGCTCATACAATTTAGAAGAAGCCCAATGCATATCATAAAGAAATGTGAATTCCTAAAAAAAATATTATATGAATGATACAAACCAAGACTTGAGGATTCATACTTGATTTATAAAGATCAAAATTGTTTCGGAGAGATATAAAGAGTGGCTCAATTTACGAAGTGCCTGGCTCATCAATCTAGCTTGCATTGCCATGTGAGCATCACCCATCTCACCATCAAGCTCACTTTTAGGCACAAGGGCAGCTACCTGTTACCAAACAGAGAGGAGGTTTACAGGTTAAGCTTGAGAAAATGAACCAATGACTAATCCAATGACATAAAGCGCCTATTAAAATAAACGGAGACATGGCAATAGTGTCCATCCCATACTTGTATGATTTATCCTCCTACCAAAATAAGACCATCACATAACAAATAGTGGGGAAGGAAAGCATACTTATTCCTGATTAAGAAAGACATAATAATGCTGAAGCCACTAGTAGGTAGAATAAAAACTAAAATATGACATGTGATGAACCACAGAATCAGTACGCTTACACTATCAACAACCACAACATCCACAGAACCACTCCGAATAAGAGTGTCCACCAGACTGAGAGCTTGCTCGCCACAATCAGGTTGTGAAAGAAGCAAGTTTTCAGTTTTTACTCCTATGGACTGAGCCAATGATGAATCAAGAGCATGCTCAGCATCAATAAAAACACAGTAACCTGTAAAGAAATAGACATATTAACATCCATCAAGCAAAATCTAATATTCAATAGCTGTGAAAAAATACTTGCATTTCATGTAAAAATCCCCAAATGTAATTGAGGTGGCAACTAGCGCAGAAGGTTATCAGTGCTATAACTTCCAGCCAGGAGAATATGACAATAAAACCATTTTGACAAGCAACAAAATACATAAAAAATAACACAGTTTAAGTTAAATTTTGTTTCTTCCTCTCATATCTTAGAGAAGGTAATATTTTCAAAGCCAGGATTAAATCCCGTGTCCACCTATAAGTGCCACCATGAAGATAACGGTATTAAAGACAAATATTATAGGAGCTTCATCACTTAACCTCCTTGCTTCTGTGCCTCAGCAATCACATGTAAAGCAAGAGTGGTTTTCCCAGAAGCCTCTGGACCATATATCTCCACAACACGCCCCTGTAGAAAATCCACCACAAGGATTCTGTAAGCAATCCTTACATTCTATGCAGTAAATCATAGTATATGATTCCTTCTCAACTAGACCCCACAGTTTTTTATTGCAAAAGGCAGAAACATGAGATTATCAGTTAAAAGCAAAATAAATAAGTAATTTCAACCACAGAATATCGGTGACGGCATAACAACTGCAACAATGTTCCATTACACTTATTTCTTTTTAATTATTAAAAATACAAATATGCAAGAGCATTCCATGTCAAAAAAAAAAAAAAGTTGCCATTATAGGAGATGAATTTAACTTTATATTTTATCATGATCACATAACCAATACTTGAAACATTTAAAGCCCACAGAAGTGGGCCCGAAAAAAAAAAAGTAGCATCAGCTTACCTTAGGAAGTCCACCAGTTCCGAGTGCCATATCAAGTGCAAAAGAACCTGTGGATATCACGGGAACATCCTTGGGAGCAATGGACCTGCCAAACCACATGATAGCTCCCTTCCCATAAGTACTAGTAATCTGATCCAAGGCATGTTGTAAGGCCACATCTTTCTTGGACATAGTGTCTTCACATGAATCACTTCCATCCGACTTGGATCTTCTTCTTCTACCTTCATATATGTAGATGTTGAGATTGAATTGATTACCAAATTTTAATAGTATTAATTTGTTACCGTATTATTAGTCCAACTCCTAGACTACCAGATTAAACAAACAAAAAAACAACACAAGAACCCGATTGATCATGAGCAAAATTTTTGAAGGAAGAAGAGGCAGCTACACAACTCAAAATTGATATAAAACCCACAAAAGCATTTACTAAAAAAATTGAAAGAATTAAACTCTGGACCTTTCCAAACATTAAGAACTACAATGTTCACTTCACAATCTTCTTTTTTTGTATTGTCGGAAAATAAAAAAGAGAAAAACTTATCATAACAATAACAATAATAAAACAATGAACCACCTTTACTAGAAAAATGACAAATTTTAGTAGTCCCCAATATCCCTCTCCTTACTTCCTGCAAAAACAAAAACAGAACAAAACAATAATTAAAATTTAAATATAATATTTTAAAAAAAATAAAAAATACTCTAATTTAAGATTATCAACGAAAAAAGGAATGTATTAAGAGAATCAACCACTACTCAATACACATACTCTACCTCAGGTGCAAGTAGAGCACGTCTTAAATAAGAAGCGTTTCGAAGAAGCCTAGCCATGGAAGCCGACTCGGTAAAAAAACACTTCCTTTTTTCCTTTTCTTGTGAAGGAAATTGAAAAAAAAAAAAAAATTGAAAGAGAGAGTAAGCGTCTTGTTAGGGTTTTACTATGTTTTTGTGTCCTTTAGTTTTTTCCCTCCTTTTGTGCGCCCTCTGGTTTTCATTTTCATTTAATGTTTTTTTTTTATCAAATTAATTTATTTATCTTTTTTTTAACTGAATTTTATTTATTTACTTATTTAAATATTTATCGATCAATTGATAAACATAACGCACTGTTTGGTTACCTCAAAAAGATTTCAAAAGATAAAATCCATTATTAAGCTTCTCGACTTTCACCTTTTATTCCCGTGAGTCCTTGAACTTCAATTTTATTATATTAAACCCATTTATAATTATTTTTATCCTATTAAATCCTTAAATTATTATTTTTTTATTTCATTAAGGACTTTTCTATTATTGTGAATTGTTTGGAAAAAATAACATTTATTTTCATTTCTAAACTTTTATTGAAATATGGAAAAAAATTTATAGCATGAATACAATTTAGTTTTTTATTTTACTTTAATTTTATTATATAAGAAAACAAATTAATTACTATGTATAATTGTTTTTTAATTTATATATTTTTAATATACTTCTATCTTAACAACTAAAAAAGTAATTAATTAATATTTTAGTTGTTATGTTCTTTTAATATTATTCAATTATAGTGTCTAAAAGAAATTTATTAATTCGGCACGATAAGAATTTATATTGTTATCAATAGTAGTGTAACTAAAAAAAGTTATTAAAAACATCCTAAAGTATTAAATTTAAACTTTTTTATAAATTTTTAAAATCAACTTATATTAGATTTTAAAAATAGTTTTAAAATTTTATAATACTAAATTTTAAAGGAAAAAATTATAGATTAAAATATTGTGTCTTAAAATATTTAAATAATTAATTAAAATTTTGTATTGTATTAAAATTAATTGGGTAGGTAAATTAAATTTATTTTCATACATTTTTACTATATATCATATAAATATGTTTTAAATAATTAATTAATTTTGATTAAAAAAACTTTTTTGGATAGAGTTAAAGTGTAATACAAATTCAAGGATCAAAATAAAATTCATTTTTTACCAAGTGAATGTTCAATAACAAAAAAAAGCCCTTAATGGAATAAAAAATAGTTTAGGGGCTTAATAAAACACAAATAATTGTAAAATAGATCAGGGTGGTGTTTGACAAAACTGAATTTTAAGCATTGAATTCAATAATTTGTTTGATAACTTTAATCACTGAAAATTTTAATCTTTTCATTAAAGTTGTAACACCTATTTTATATTTTCTAAATATAACATTTAATTAGCATGAGTTGCATATATGAGCATGGTAATATGCATACATTTGTATGGGTGTAAAAATAAATTTTAAACATGTAAAAAGAAAATAATTATATACTACATATTTGTACATAAATGACATTTTATATTGATGAAGGGCATTTAAGTCATTTCACATGTGTAAATAAGAGTATTGAGGAAATTTTAAAATCTACACATCAGATTTATTTTAGTCAAAAAATTATCTTTGGTAGAATTAATTTAATTGGTTAAATAAAGATGAAATTTTTAAACAACCAATTAAATTAAAACAATTAAAGATAAAGAATAATAAATAAAATAAAATAAAATAAAAGAGAGACTTATCAGATTGATTTTAGTCAAAAAAAAACATTAACTTTGGTGGAATTAATTTAATTGGTTATATAAACATGAAACCTTAAAACAACCAATTAAATTAAAATAATTAAAGATAAAGGATAATAAAATAAAATAAAACAAAACAAAATAAATAAGAAATCTCAGAAATAAAGAAGAGGGCTGGAGAAGATTGGGAGAGTAAGAGAGTGTGAAAAACAAAATTTTTAGTAAATCAAAGCAAAATGAAGATCAAACAAAGGATTAAAACTTAATTCGCTAAGTTCTTTCAATTAATTTTTATTTAATTGTTATCGAGGTTAAAAAATTGGAAAAAATTATATATGTGCTGTAAACATGTAATTAAAGTATAATTAAGAAGAAAATAATTTTTATTTCATGAAAAAATTTGAAATTTTGAAGTAGATTTTAGTGAAAAATAAGTTGTCATACTGTTGAAATTCTGCACCCGAACCCTTCAGTAAAAATTTAATATCTTGAGCTACAGAACTCCGATTGAGGTGATCTTTGTGGCAACGGAAACCTTAAGATGTTCTCTAACACCCTGTAAAATTTCATAAGAAAATTCATTCATTTAGTTTGTCGTTTTTAATTAAATTTTTTAGTACTCTGTTAACTCGAGTAGTTTGAGTAGTAATACTAAAAATATCATAACTTGTTTTGTATAAATGATATTGAGGTGATTCTTGTTGCTATGGATTCTAAACAGATAGGAGTACAAATCTGGAAGATATGAGATTTATAACATATATGCATAATTTTTTAGTAATAATTTAAAAATAAGTTTTGTATTTTGCCTAGTTAACATTATTATTTTTCATCTAATTATAATATATATATATATATATATATATATATATATATATATATATATATATATATATGTTTTGGTTTTGATTATAAACTAAATATATATTAAATATATTTAGGTCTTACAGAAGGTAAGGAGAATATAATTAATAAGAAAGGACCTTCACAAGTATAAAATTTTAAGTGTGTTTAAATAAATAAGTAAATAACTAATTCTAGCTATTTGTGCATATTTATTTATGTTAATTTTATTTAGTTAAATTTAATTATTATGAAATTTCTAGTGAATGATATGAGTATATTAAATATGTGAATATGTTTTATTATTTATAAATTTTTTTAATATTGTTTGAATATTTTGTTGTGAAATTAAGTCAGTATTGTATTTTGAAGATGTGAGCTGTGATGTAAATTTGTGATTGTGTTGTGCCTCATATGAATGAGATGCTTATTTGAAAGGTGACTTTGTGTGAATTGCGTGTGATAGTGTAATTGAGCCGTGTAAATAACTTCACTGAAAGAAAAATAAGTGATAGGGGAAAGCTGAGTTGGGCGGATAGCTACCCCTGATGATTGTACGATAGTGGGACTGAGCCGAGCGGATAGTTCCACTAGATGGCCATCATAATAAATGAAATGAAATGTGAAAATTAAAAAGGAAATGGTGAGACAATTGTGAAGATAAGTCACCTGTTGATCTATTTGGGCACTTAACTCTTGTTTTGATATTAATTATTATCCTAAGTCAATGTATTTAACATTTGATTTGTTTAAGGTTGATTTCAGCTTCAAAAATGAGTTTCAGGTTTACAATGATCGTTGTTGAATCAATAATGATCGTTGTGAATCAACAATGATCGTTGTTAAATCAGAGACTGGTTTTTTCAAAAGAAACAGAAAGACATGCGAATGAAGAGCATCAACAACGAACGTAACAACGAGTTCGTTGTTAACCAACAACGATCATTACTTTACAACAATGAATTCATTTATATTCAAATGCCCCAGGAACAACAAACTAATAGGATCAACAACGAGTTCGTTGTGATCAATAACGATTTCGTTGTGACCGTGTCAGCAGCATTTATTACATGTTTTTAAAAGGCTGAAAAAGTTGGGCAACGGCTATATTTTCATCTCCAACCTTCCCAACAGTCATGAGAGCATCCGGGGGTATAAAAGCTCAAGTCTAACTCATTTTTAAGGTAATCAACAACTCTCTAATCATAAATTGTTGTAAATTACTTGGATTGAGTTAGAAACCCTAATTTTTCATTATCATCTATTTTTGTTGATTGTAAGAGCCTTGTATGCTCATTTGATTTCCTTGGAAAGCTAGCTCTTAGGGAGTGAGGTTTAGGAATCAATTTGTGAAAGGTTTAAGTGTTAGCCTCAAGTAAAACACTTGGGACAAGGGTTTTTAAAGCGAGAAACACTTGGGTAGATTTTGTGGGTTAAGCCTTAGGAAAAACCACATTGTAAAGGTTTGGTGTGATCCTTGTAAACACTAGGTTTTGAGTGAACTTATGAAAAAAACTCTTTGTAAAGGTTTGAGTGTGAGCCAAAGGAAAACACTTGGGCTTTGATCTTGAACCCGGCAAAAAGATCAAAGATAGTGGAATACCCAATTAGAGATTGGGGAGTGGATGTAGGACTTGTTGTGTCCGAACCACTATAATTCTTTGTGTTGTGGCTGTGTAATTGGCTTAAGCTTAACTCTTCTCTTAGAGTTTTTAATTTTTAATTACCAACCAATTCACCCCCCCCCCCCCCCTCTTGGTGCCTAGGGATTTCATCACCTTTTCTTATAAGTGGATCATTTATGTGATATTAATGATTTTTGCTTGATTAGTTGATTATGATATGCCTTTAAATTATGAGATAAATATGAAAAAAAAATTATGGTTGTAATGTTACTTATGATATGTTTTTGATGTTATGAGATTGTTGATAAGAATAAAGTATTTATATGCTTGAGAAATACTTTTGGATGAAAAGATTGTGAGACTTGTAAAATGGACGGAATTGAGAAAGTATAAAAATGTGTGTGTATATATATATATATATATATAATAAACGAAAGAATAAAGAATAGGAAGTTATGGAGACAGAAAAATATTTATTAATATTTTTAGTTGATTATGATTAGTATTACAATATGTTATAAGTGAATATGTTGTTAAGGATAATGTATAATTTAATATGCTTAAGGTAAGTGTTCTAGTAGCAAATTATTTAATGCGTAGAAAATCATGATATCTATAAGATATACTAATTTAATTAATTACTAAGAATTTGAAATAAATATGTGTTAATAGTTGAGTTAGTTATTTACTTATTGAGTAGCAAGCTCATTGCTTTGCATTTATTTTTCAGACTTAGTAGAATAATTATTGTCTGTTTTGGTGATTGTTCTGCATCAACATCTTCAGCACTAGACATTTGAATGTGGGCCAGTGGAGCATTAAAGCATATTATCATGTTGAAAATATTTTATAGTATGTTAATTTAAGTATAATACTAAATGAATTAAAATTATGTTTATAAATTAAAATAAAATATTCAGTGTGTAAGTATATTTTTATTATTATAATATAAAGTATATATAAGAGTTTGACGAGTTAACATATATTATATTTATGAAATAAAGAAAATTGGATACAAAGGTGTCACAATAACAGTTTCATGATTCTAACACTGACATAGAGATTACGAAGAATTTATTTTAGGGACTGAGAAAATAGCCCTTACATCTATATGTTATTTGACTAATTATAAGAAACAGAGACCTCACCTCATTAGATGAATAACTTGTCCTTTTGGATTTTGGCAAGGCTCACATGGGTTTGGCAAAAAAGTTGTGACCAATTTCATTGAATTGTTTTAAATATTCTGCATCTATCACTTCCCCTTCCCCATGTGT
>CANYLF010073807.1:0-12560 GCA_948193215.1 Bocquillonia castaneifolia
TTAAATGATTTTATTTTTTTATTAAAGTTATATGTAAAGTTAAAAAAATAAATTCATAAAATATATAATATAAAATAAAATAAATGTTATTAACTTTGAAACAATTAGAATCTTATATTGTTAAAATAAAAATAATAATAAAGTTTAGAAAATTAAGGGACACCATTCAAATTAAATATAATATAGCTGAAAATTCATGTGCAGGGCTAAATTCAACAAATTAGGGAAAATATGGAAAAACATTAAATGTGCATAAGGCAAAATAATTCACTCCACTAATGCCATTAAGAGACACCGTTCAAATTTTACTTAATGTAGGTGAAAATTCAAATGTAAACAAATTTGATGAAATTCAAGTACACAGGGTAAATCGGGGAAAAAGCTGAAGTGCAGGGGTAAATTCAATAAAATTAGAGTACATGGGGTAAATATGAAGAAAATCAAATAACGCCACTAAGAGACATTGTTCAAATTGGATTTAATGTAGATGAAAATTTGAGTGCAATGGGTAAATTTGATGAAATTCGACTTTTATAAAGTGAATTGGGAAAAATGCTAAAGTGTTGGGGCAAATTTTGTGTTATTCCAATAAATAAAAATGGACTCTTTAATGAGAGAGAGTCAAATTTGTAGAGGCCAAAATAATTTAGTCCACTAATGCCACTAAGAGAAACTGTTCAAATTGGATTTAATGTAGGTGAAAATTTGATTGTAGTTGGCAAATTTGATGAAATTAGAATATGAAAAATGTTGAAGTGTTGGGGCAAAAAATGTGTTATTCCAATAAATAAAAACAGACTATTTCATGAGAATGAGATAGAGAAAGAGAGTGTGTGTCTGTGTGTGTTAGAGAGAGTATGTGAGCGTGTGAGTGTGTTTTTTTTAAAAATCTTAGATATAATTTGTAGGTAAAAGAGCCAAAAAAGAAGCCTTTAAACTTTTGGCCCAGGGTTTTTAAAGCCCCCAATCTTTGACTAAGTGTAACCAGGTCTCTAAACACTACTAGAAAATAGGTAATCTACGACGGCCATATCCGTCACAGAATAATGAACTTCTGTCACAGGACCCAGTCTGCGATGGCTTCCACGACAAAATCCGTCAGTCTTTAAAAACCTTGACGCAGATATTCTACGATGGAATAATTGTGTATGTCACAGATGCTGCTACGGATTTTGCGAAGAATATGTATTTGGTCGCAATTTCCGAGAATGTGGGATGAGATCTGGGAAGAATTTTTTCATCGCAGAAAAGCTAAAACGGACCGCAGAATCTGTTGAGGATTAAAAAAATAATGATAAAAAGAGCGGAGAAAAAGTGATGCTTTCCTCGACAAAGGCGTCTAAGGGGATAAATCTTGTGGCTTCTACAAAGATTGTTTTACTTGATGTTGTGTAGAACACAGCAGTTGAAAGACAAGCCATAAGCCATGCTTTCCACCTTCGACAGGAAAAAAGTTGTGTACATTGAGCATCTCTAGCTTCAGGAACAAAGGGAGGATATTTAATGTGCTAAAAGTCCCTACTATTCTTATTTTAGATGAAGGTCACACCTCCAGGAATGAGAACATTGATATACTTGACACAGAAGTATATCAGTATTCTCATTTCTTGGAAAATCTAGTTTGTCTTGTGTTATAATTATAATGAGAACTATGGAAAAAAATCAGCTAAAGAAATGATCTTTCCTTTCAATAGCCTCAAATCACTATAAATGGTAGCAACAACAACTAGTGGTAAACCAATTTGAAATCAAAGGTGAATGGGGGAGGTTTTAGGTTTAATATTAAATTTCAAGAATTTTATTATTTTTTATATTAAAAAAATATTAAAATATAATATTATTATGATTGATGAATATTAATCATAGTCAAACTCTCTGCCCAGCCGCAAATCCTACCCAACCCACCGTAACCTTACCTCAGGCCACCAAATCCAAACACTTTCCCACCATAACCAAATTCCCTCCCATCATAACCCTAACCTCAACCTCCAAAATGATAATGTTGTTTATTTTGAAGGATACTAGAATGGTTGGTCAGTTGTAGATTTGAATAGGGTATTTATATCCTATAACGTGCATGGAATCATTACCTTAGCTTTGAAAAGGAATGTAAGAAATCTATGCTTTGGTTTTCTAAGGGTTCACTAAGACCTTAGTTTACCTACTGTGATGGTAGCAACAGTATAAATGGTAGCAACAGCAACTGGTGGTAAACCAATTTGAAACCAAAGGTGAATGGGGGAGGTTTTAGGTTAAATATTAAATTTCAAAAATTTTATTATTTTTTATATTAAAAAAATATTAAAATATAATATTATTATGATTAATGAATATAAATCATAGTCAAACTCTCTGCCCAGCCGCAAATCCTACCCAACCCACCGTAACCCTACCTCCGGCCACTAAATCTAAACACTTTCCCACCATAACCAAATTCCCTCCCATCCTAACCCTAACCTCAACCTCCAGAATGACAATGTTGTTTATTTTGAAGGATACTAGAATGGATGGTGAGTTGTAGATTTGAATAGGGTATTTATATCCTATAACGTGCATGGAATCATTACCTTAGCTTTGAAAAGGAACGTAAGAAATCTGAGCTTTGGTTTTCTAAGGGTTTACTAAGACCTTAGTTTACCTACTGTGATCATTAAGTTGAATAGGGTTTTGATTGGTTCATTTAAATTGAGAGCCTTCACTGCCTGTTTCCCTCGGGGAACCTTGGCCTACCAATTCGAGGAAACCCTCTTCACCTCAACCTCAAGCCCCGAAACCTTCTTTCAAACCCTCTTTGAGGGATAACCAATCCTATGCATCAGTTGCTTCTACTATGGGATGTCAAAAGGAAGAGGAGGACAATTCTAATGTTGTTTTCCGTTTTAACGATGATGTTCAAAATCCTTTTTAGGTAGATTTCTCATGTATTTTGGTGATACGTGATATACGCAAGATCATAGGATTAAGCACTATCCTAGCTGAACGTAATTTTGCATTCAAACATGTTGCACCACCAGGGGGAAACAAAGTGCTGATTAGTTTCTTCTCAAAAGATGCCCTAGAAGGTTTCTTAGGGGGTGACAAGTATTACTTGAAGGATCTGGTGAAAGATTTCATTCCTTTTGATCGGTGTATTGCATGAAGATGTCCTGGAATTACTAGCTTCAAAATTAGGGCGTTTTATTGGGTTACATATTGACTTTATGAACCTTAGGAGACTAGATGTGGTATCTTGTCTAGTCTCTGTCCCTGGTAGCCTTATAAACGGAAGATATAAGGTCGAGGTGAACTCAAAATTTTTCAGGGTCCATGTGTTTGAAACTTCCTCATAGATTAACCTATGCCAAGACTTTTACGAAGAATCAGATTTCAGTACTGATTCTGAAGAGGAGTGAACTAAAGTTGATGAAGAATCTAAGGAAGAAGGAGAGTTCCAGAACTCTAAAAAAGCAACAGGAGATTTGGAGCAACAGCTTCAATCTAGCACCAACAGTGACTTTAAGGAAATAGACCAACCGACTATTAACCTAACCTCTGAGGCCAGCCCAACGCTTGAAGAGAGGAGAAATAAGGGAAGAAAGCTTGCACTGAAAAGTGCACTTGGTTCGGGAATTATTCTTTCAAGTCAAGGTGATTCAAGCATAGACATTGGTAACAGGAATTTGGTTATCAAGTAGAATTTGGAAGTAATCACCACTACCCCTTCGCAAGATGAGATAGCCGAAACATGGAGACTTCGGATGGGAATAGGTCTTTTTGACAATCAATTCAGAAATCTTGTAACTGACCGTATACAAGATACAGTGGTAGCGGCTTAATCTAGTCTCTCCTTCCAGGTTTTTGATTTCTTTAATGAATTTCTTAGTTTGGAATAGTCGAGGGGGTATTAATAACCCAAGAAAACAAAGTTTCATTCGCTCTCTTGTTTCTCATCATGGCTTGAATTTTTTTGCTATTGTGGAATCAAAGAAAGAGGTTTTTGACAGTTTTATTATGAAAAAATTTTAGGGTCATGTGGATTTTGGTTTCCATTTAGTCCCCTTTATAGGTGCTTCAGGTGGTATGTTATTTTCTTGGAATTCAATTTAGCTTGCATGTATAGTGATTTCTTCTACTGCCAGGTGGATCCTTTTTCATTTAGTTGGTAATGAGATTGATGTTAATGTATTAGTGGTTTATGCTTCAAATGACTGGGTAGACAGGGCTTTGTTATGGGTAGAACTGAAGTCGATTATTATTGCTCTTGATAATGTTATTATTTATGGGGATTTCAATAAGGTCTTGTATGCTAATGAACATTCTAATGGTGCCTTTACTAATTCAATTCATGATTTTCAGTGTTTTGTTAATGAATCTGAGATAGACGATCTTCCTCTTTACGGGAGATCTTACACCTCGCATAATGTATCTTCTTTCTTAAGGCTTGATAGAGTATAAGTTTCAAGTAGTATTAAGAGTTTATGGCCATTTCAATCTATCTCAACTATTGACACAATCTTGTCGGATCACTTTCCACTTATTTACAAGTCCATTGTAAATTACAATTGGTGTAGTCGTCCTTTCCGGTCCTTCAATTCTTGGTGGGAGGATGAACGATTCTTCCCTTTCATCAAGAATAATTGGGAAGAAATTTGTGCTTCTAACAATGATGATCCTTTAGTTGAAAAGTTAAAATTGTTTCATAGGAAGATTACAGCATGGAACAGGGAAGTTTTTCGACATGTTGAAGAGGAATTGAAAAAACTTGAAAATCATATTTTAGCTTTGAATTCTTCTAAAGTGTCCCAACCTCTTAATGTTCAATAAAGAGATGAACTAGCTAATCTTAAAGCTCGTCTATCTCAGAAGAAAAGGCATAGAGAATCAATATGGCATCAACAGTCGAGAGTTAAGTGGACTCTAATGGGCGACAACAACACTACCTTCTTCCATAGAGTAGCCTCATCATATCTCAGAAACAACAAAATTTCCTAGATTGATGATGATGCAGGAACACATATGGACCCAAGCTAAATAAAAGATGTTATCCATGGATTTTAAAAAAACCTGTTCAAAGCTAGACTTCAAGTGCGATTTTACGACAGCCATAACTTCTTGTAGAGTGCTCTAAATGCTCTAAAATCTTAATGGTAGAATCCTCAAGACGTCCTCTACAATTTTATATCTCACAAAATTTTTCCAGTTCCACCATTTTCATGCCCTAAAACATCAAGACATTTTGGAGTTCCAATATTCCGAGCACTACTCACTCCAATAGCCATTTCTCCCAATCTACAACTCCTTTTGATGTGATTCAAAAGCCATATGAAACTAGACTTCCAAGGCTACAACAACATAAAATTTCAAGTCAAAATTCCTTCTGTAGAATATCAGGTATCATTTTTAATATGACCTATCTGCACAGTCTTCTGCATTCAATCTCGAGCATAATTCACTTAAAAATCTAAAACTCCAAAATTAATGCTCCAAATTGAATTCTAGTTTTTGATATAGAAAGTAGATATCCATAGCTTTCCATCCAAATATAATTCGACAATATATCATCTTAATAGATATGCCAAAAGCTACTCCAAATATCGGCTTAGTGTGTAGTATCATAATTGGCTTCTTTGGATTTCTTCAAAACTTGATTCTCCAATCAACCTTAACCATTCTCAACTTCTCCAAACCATATCCTTAGCTTATAAACTCCAAGATATCACCTTTTCCCAAGTGTTTTCATTAGGTTCCCACTTAAACCTATCCACCTAAGCTAGTGCTCACACACAAGCTTAAGTTAGCCCTTAACCCAAGTGTTTTCTTAGGATAACACTTAAACTTATCCAAGCATATAAAAACTCATCAAAGCTCATAAACATTCTTCATACTCAAGAATTTCATCACCCTAGGAGCTTTGACATCTCTCACAAACTCCATACACTTTCCATTACTTCCATAATCTTCATCATCAACTTTCACATGCTTGCTTTACATCAATTACATATAAAAGCACTTAGCAAACATATTAGTATTACACAATGTTTTGTATCATCAAAATCACTATTAGAACCCTAAGGTCCTTGGGGCCAACAATCTCCCCCATTTTGATGATGACAAAACATTAGCGTAAGTGCCCCACTTCTCCCCCTTTTTGGAATCAATCAAGAAGCAGTAAGGGAGTATTGGAAGATATAAAAGTAAATATAGCATAAGAGAGAAAAGAATGCTTATCTTGAGATATCATATGATTATTTTAACATTTTAGCATGGAATCCCAAAATAATTTCTTTTAGTTACGTGAATGAGTCGAAAACCCCGCAATCAAAGAAGCAGTAGTTTGGATTCAAGAAAAGAATTTAGTACTCAACTCCCGGGCACAATTTACCAATCGCGGGCAAGATTGGTGACAAGGCGCGAGGGCGATTCAAGAATCATGGACATGATTAAATGCCACGGGGGCTACCATATGCTCACGGGCGTGATTGGAGAAATAGAAGCTTTAGCACTTTCTAGGCCACTAAGTCACAGGCACGACCCACTAGCTCGCAGGCACGATTTATGCGTCACTTTTCAATCATCGAGCTAGCTTTATGAAATTCAACCTACACACTTGGAAGCTTAATTAGATAGCAAGTAAGAGTTGTTAAACTCAAAACAGAGATGATTGAAGGTCACCAAGGCCAACAATCCTTTTGAGTTTGACAACCCAATAACTTTAAAAGCATTAAAAAGGTTTTAAAAGCTTGGCTAAAAGTGTGTAGTTGATGGAATTGCTCCCCTTCAACTTGTTCATGAGTTGAAAAATACATATAGGAAAAAGCTTTTTCACATAAGTTTTTTTTTAAAAAAAACTTCCCAAATATGCTTAGTTTACCATTAAAGTCAGTAGGATAAACAAAGCATAAAAGATAAAAAAAACAAGCATAAGAGAGAGCAAGTGAAAAATAAGAACTCATTCAATCATTATTAAAAAGATGCAAAAGAAAATACATTATGCATGAGATGATGATGATGAGAAATATGAGAGGGAAAAGCTTAGCTTGAGTAGTTTGAAAGTTTTGCAAAAAGCATTTTACTCCCCCTCATCTTGACTTCCTCCTTTTTGAAGAGTGTTGTTGTCTTTCCCAAGTTATACTTGAGCACCCATCTACATATTTAAACTTATGCCATGATCTTTGAGGATGACAAAGGTACCTACAAGATAAAGAATCATATGTTCTTTGGTACCCAAATGTACTTGGGTCCTTGGGGGTTAGTATTAACAAAAGTACCTAAGCTAAGGTGCTCTCTCCTAACATGGAAAAACACATTAATGTGTCCATTTTGTAAACAATAATGACATTGAATATTAGGAGAGGATGTCCTTTTGCTCAAGGTCTTTTCCCTTGTGTGATGTTTTTTAGAAACTTGGCCTTTAGGAATTAGCTTACCCTTGAGTTTGCCTTAGGGCTTGCTTTGAGGCTTATCGTGTGGGTTCCCCTTAGACTTGCCTTGAGAGGTGTTAGTCCTCTTGGCCAATGAGCCATTTAATGGCTTGTCTCCTTGCCTGGACTTAGGCTTCCGATCCGCAGTCTTAGCAACATCAACAATAGAAATTTATGATAGTGATGATGATTTTACAAATATGGTCTTAGGAGCAACATAAGTGGTTGAGCCTCCATTGAATCCTAAACCATGTCTCACAAGTGGAGGCCTTTGTGACACCAATAAGGTATCAAGGTTCTCCCTGCCTTTGTGAAAGTTTGCAATGGATTCTCTCAATTCTTCCACCTTATTTTTCAAAGATTTATTCTCTTGAGAAAGAGTCATCAATGAAGAGGCTTTAGATTGAGAAGCAAGTAGGTGATCTTTAAGCTCTCTATTAGAAAACTTAAGTGCCTCTACTTGAGCCTTAAGCTCTTTAATCTCCTTGTCACTCTCTACACATAACTTTTGAGCTTTAACAATCTTAGAATGGTAGAGAGTGCAATTGGAGTTAAGCTCCTTGAGAAGATCAATAGGACCATCCTCATCACTATTATCATCATCACTACTATAATATGAAGAGTAAGAAGGAAAAGATGAAGAGCAAAGACAATTTACCTCATTTGAAGTGTGGTCCATGGCCAAGAATGCAAGAATGGTGAGTTCCTCATCTTCACTCTCACCTTCTTCTTATGAGGAGGATGTAGCTTCTTGGAGGATGGGGCAATCCAGTTTAAGGTTCCCTTTCTTGCCACATTCAAAGCATCTAAGAGTATGGCCACTCTTCTTCATGTCTTTGCTACTTCTTCTATTCTTGCTAGGTAGTCCATTTGCTTTGATCATCTTGAATACTCTTTTGGAGAGCATCACTAATTGTTCTTCACTTGAACCACCTTTTCCTTCTTCCTTCTTTGGCCCATCACTTTACTCTTGAGTGGAATTTAGAGCAAGTGATTTCTTCCTTTCTTCCTTCTTCTCATCCTCCTCTAGCTTTTCATCTTCATCAACATTCATCTCATAGAGGAGGAGATTACCAATAAGCTCATCGGTGCTAAGAGTAAAGAGATCCTTTGAGTCTTCAAGTGATGCAATCTTTGCCCCAAATTTCTTCCTTGGCAAAGATCTTAGGATCTTCTTGTTCACCTCTTCGGGGCTATAAATTTTGCCAAGTTTTCTTAGCCCTTCCACTAATTGAAGTAGTCGGTTGGTGAGAGGGGTGACATTGTCATTGGCAACCCTCTTGAAGGTCTTATATTGATGGACAAGAAGCTCTATCCTCTTGTTCTTTACTTAGGGTGTGCCTTCATGGTAGTTGGCCAATTTCTTCCATATAGAGTGGGCGGTTGTGCAATGCAGCACTCTATCACACTCTTCTCTAAATAAAAAAGCAAAAAAAATTGACATAGCTCTTTGATTCTTACCATTGCTTTTTCGTTGTGCTTCCGTCTAATCCATTCTTTCAAGTATAGTGGTCACTCCTCCTACCGTCATTGTTGGAGGTATCCATTCTACTAGGACATGATCCCAAACATCAATAGTGTCACTATCCAAGTAGGATTGCATAAGCAACTTCCAATATGAATAGTCACTACCATCGAAGTAAAGTTTTGAGCCCTATGAAGCTTCCACCCATTGTCATCTTTTGATCTTTGACTCCCACTTAAGGTATTAATGAGCAACAAGACTCTGATACCAACTAAAATACCAAGAGTGGGAAGTGTATTAGTGTGGAATAGAAAATAAAAAATTACTTCAAGAATGATTAGAGAATGGAAATAAAGAATTATAGTGGTTCGGACCCAACTTGTCCTACATCCACTCTCCCAAAACACCTAGGGATTCCACTAATCACAAATGTGACCTTGTGAGAGTTTTAACAAGTTAACTCACAACTTAGTGTTTACCAAGGCTAACACCAAACCTTTATAAGTGAGATTTCAAAGGCTATCTCACGACCTTTACAATAAAGATTTCTAAGGCTATCTCCAACCTTTACAATGAAGATTTCTAAGACTATCTTCAACCTTTACAAAGAGAATTCTAAGGCTCTCTCTAAACCTAACCCTAGTGTTTCCCAATCCTCACAAGAATTGACACTAGTCAAGGATAGATAGACACTCAACCCAAGCAACAAATGCTATAGAGTTCTAACTACCTACACACAGCAAAAAATGTGCTAAAATTGCAAAGAAATTGATTCAATTTTTGAAAGATATTATGAGAGCATTACATAGGTTGTTCCAACCCCAAAATACTCATTTTGATGGGTATTTATAAGCTCAAAAAGAGTTATGACCGTTGGCCACACTTGGGGTTGTTTTAAGGTCTGTCACAGTTGAAAATCATAGGTACGGATTGTAGATCATGCGTGCGAAGCAATGGCTATAAAAAAACATGACCGTTGGGGCTTTCTGACTGAAAAATCACAGGCGTGAAATTCTAGTCACACACACGATTTTGCGACAACCATAACTTCTTATAGAGACCTTTGAATGCTCTGAAATATTAATGGTAGAATCTTCAAGGCATCCTCTACAATTTTGTGTCTCACAAAATTTTTCCAGCTCCACCATCTTCATGCCCTAAAAAATCAAGACATTTTGGTACTCCGATATTCCGAGCACTACTCACTCCAATAGCCATTTCTCCCAATCTACAACTCCTTTTGATGTGATTCAAAAGCCATATGAAACTAGACTTCCAAAGATACAAGAATATAAAATTTCATGTCAAAATTCCTTCAGTAGAATTTCTAGCATCATTTTGAACATGACCTATATGTATAGTCTTCTGCATTCAATCCCAAGCATAATTCACTTAAAAATATAAAACTCCAAAATTAATGCTCCAAATTAAATTCTAGTTTTTGATATAGAAAGTAGACATCCGTAGCTTTCCATCTATATATAATTCGACTATATATCATCTCAATAGATGTGCCACAAGCTACGCCAAAAATCGACTTAGTGTGTAGTCCCACAATTGGTTTCTTTGCATTTCTTCAAAACTTGATTCTCCAATCAACCTTAATCATTCTCAACTTCTCCAAATCATATCCTTAGCTTATAAACTCCAAGCTCTCACCTTTTCCCAAATTTTTTCATTAGGTTCACACTTAAACATATCCACCTAAGCTAATGCTCACACACAAGCTTAAGCTAGCCCTTAACCCAAGTGTTTTCTTAGGATAACACTTAAACCTATCCAATCACATAAACACTCATCAAAGCTCATAAACATTCTTCATACTCAATAATTTGATCACCCTAGGAGCTTTGACATCTCTCACAAACTCCATACACATTTCATTACTTCCACAATCTTCATCATCAACTTTCACATGCTTGCTTTGCATCAATTACCTATAAAAGCAGTTAGCAAACATATTAGTATTACCCAATGTTTTGTATCAACAAAATCACTATTAGAACCTTAAGGTCCTTGGGGCCAACAATTAACCTAATAACAAATTATATATATATAAAACATGACAATAATAATAATAATAATAATAATAATAATAATAATAATAATAATAATAATAATAAATATTATTATTATTCTTATTCTTATTAAAAAATAGAAATTAATTCAAAATTAACCAATCCAAATTAACCTAATAATATATAAACCAAACTAAATTAATTAATCTAAAATTAACGAATTATATCAATTAACATAACAAATTAAAATTAATTAATTCTAACCTAAAATTAACAAATTAATTATAACCTAATTTATATAATATATAATAAATAAATAAATAAATTGAACTTACCTTATCGACGGCGGCCCAGAACGGAGGAGCAGCTGGAGAAGATGCTGTCGGCGACATCGAGAATGAGGAGAGAAAGAAGAAGGACGGCGTCAACAAAGGAGCAGAAGGAGATAGATGACACAGCAATGAAGGAAGGTGGAGAAGGAGAGCGTCGACGGCGGAGGGATGGCTAGACGGTTGTTGGTGTTGGTGGTGGTTGTGGCTGCTGCTGGTGCTGGTGATGGCTGGTGCTGTTGTTGGAGGCAGCAGAGAAGAGAAAAGAGAAAAGATGTGATCCCTAGGGTTACGTCATTTTGATTTTATACTTCGAAAGTCTGTGACAGATAATAGCCGTCGCAAACAACACGTTTCCGTCGCAATTTTAAGTTCAAAATTTTTATTAGTCCGCCCATTATTTGCGATGGGAATAACAAACCGTTGCACATTTTGTGACCACAAGCCATCGTAATAAGTTTTAATTAATTCCATCACAGATAAATTGGCGCAAATGAACAATGATCGGGCCACATTTCCGCCATTTCGTTGCGACCACATCTGCAATGGGGTTAGGTTATCCGTCGCAGATTTAAATTTATTTTTGTATTGGTCACAAAATCCGTAACAACTTCGTCGCAAATTGCAAAAAATGTCCGTCACAAATATCCATCGCAGTTTCCCTGTTTTCTTACAGTGAAAGTGAAAAAAATTAATTTAATTAAACCCTTACCCAGACTCTCTCTATGTTACTTTATCACGTGAGACCCATTAAAAAATGCAACTATTGCTATCAATTAACCCTAATTCCACAAATTAAATTGAATGTAAGTTAAAAAATCATGTGGAAATAGGGTTAATTGATAGCAACGATTACATTTTTAAATGGGTCCCACATGATAAAGTAGTAGAGTTTGGAGAGAGTTAACGGGATTCTAGTAAGGGTTTACTTGAATTAATTTTTTTTACACTGAATCATAGATGAGGGGCTTTAAAAATTCTAGACCAAAAGTTTAAGGGCTTTTTTGGCCCTTTTACCTAATTTGTACTATAAGTATGTAATATACGCCGTAAATAAAAGGAGACAAGGGAATATATAATTATGTGTCAGTCAGAAACACATGATTTTCAACCAAACAATGATTTATATTATTCCTTATCTTAGCGAAATCATATAGCTAAACGCTAGAAGCAGTTATAGGCCATCAAATCCATCAAAATCTATGTATGGTTCAATGGCTCATGTCATTGATGGCGTGGTGCATGTAATGGGACCCTATTGGCTAAGGGCCAAGGCTTAGCAGCAGGAGAAATTTTCAGAAGCCGTACCCCTCCCACTCCCAGAGGTAGAATCACGTGAACACACAAA
>CANYLF010074153.1:0-11302 GCA_948193215.1 Bocquillonia castaneifolia
CAATTAAATTAATTTTCAAGAGCTGATTTAATATATTTCTTGATTGGCCACCTAGAATTATATTTGTTAGGTTTATCGTTCAAGGGATGGCTTGAAATAAACCGGATTTGGAAATTAAACTTGTTTAGATGTTAATACGGAGACGGCAGTTAACTTAAACTTGATTTAGAAACTTCGCTTAATGGGTTTGATTGTTTTTAATCAGTGTGCATCAAAAGACTAGCATAGCTAGTTCAATTAAACACATTTTTCTACATTGAGAACGGATTAAAATATTTTTGTAAAGTTTTGCTTAATTGAATTTGATTTAGTGATTGAATTACCCCTCTAGATGAATTCCTAAGCTCTAGTGTTTTTATTATTGGATTTTCTTATCAAGTTAAATTGTTTTAAGTTTTTAATTAGTTTTTCTTGCTTTAATTTTAATTGTTGAATTTGGTTGAGTTATTAAGTAGTTTTAAATTCTCTCAAAAATCAAATCAAGGGTATTCATTTTAATTTCTTGTTAATTGTGCCTTTAAGCGAAAAATTGATTATTAACGATTTGTCCCTGTGGATCGACCTCATAACCCGAGTTTATTACTTCGATAATCCATACACTTGTGGATAGTCGTCATATAGTTTAGCCGTGTCCTTTGGAAGGCAGGCCAACTCAAAAAACCGCCTGGTAAAACCATCAATCTCCATAGAAATTTGCTTACGATTAGCATGAAGCTAGTCATTGGCTAGAATAGGTGCTCCAAATTCTTCACAAAAGACCTTCCTTAGAACATAAGGACGCTCAACACCATCATCGCATAATGCGCAGCCGCCAAAGCAAGAAGGAGCAGTAGATGAACCCCCTCTCTCAGTAGTAACAAGGGCACCTGATGTGTGCACATAAGTCACCTCTGGCAAGGAAATAGACAGTGAACATGTGGTAGTGCTGATAGGAGTAGGTATACCCACAGAAGTGATAGAAGTATTAGCACCAACGGTGGCAGATACCAAGTCGCTACCACTTGCACTTATAGATGTAATAGAGGTAATGGCAGTGATGCCAACTGCTATCCCACCACTAGTAACAAGAGTATATACATTGATAATTGCGGCACCTGAGGCTCTAGAAGAAGTCTTAGATCTCTTACGTGGAGGAGCTGAATCAAAAGACATTCCAGCAAAATGCATCTCTACAATTAGCGAGAAAAAAACAGTAATTAAATTAAAGAAACAAAAATAAAAGAAAAGTAAACAAGATAGCATATTCAATGCCGTCTTTGGCGGCCATCTCAGAAACAAGGTTCAAGTCAACATCAGAAGAGCTGGACGATGAAGAAGGGCTAAGAGGGCGATCTAATATTCTAATGCCCCGAGATAGAACCTTAGACTTAGGAGGTGAGAGAGGAAGAATATTTTAGTCATCATCTATATCGGCTAGTAGACTAGCCATCTCAGGGTCATCATCACTAACAAGTCGATCAGCAACAGGGGCCTTACCGACTCTCTTAGTAGACTTTTTCTTTAAAAAGACCCTTTAGAAAGATAACTAGAAACATGGTCATCTAACGAAATTCCGTTGTTAAAACCACTTTTTCTTTGTAAGTTTCTCACTGCTAGAGGTAACACCTATAACCCAGTCATGAGGAAGTGATTGAAAAGCATCTACATGCTCGACAATCAGAAACCTATTTTTTACATCATGAACCTTAGAAGGACTACTATCCCAAAAGCGATAGGCAGGACCTCACCAGGAGGAAGAAACAAACATTTCTTTCTTACGGCGAGTTAGTTTAAAGTATTGCAAAAATCTATTTACAATCAGCTTAACATTAGCCTGCTCATGAACATGTAAAAACCCTAGAAAACTACGAATCAAATTAGGGTGGAATTGAGATAGAGGAATATTTTTATATTTCAAGATTTTAACTTATAGAGGTTCCAAAGGGAATCTCAGGCAAGCTTGTAGCTGACTAGCCCAGGCGATTATCCTATTACTACCTATATGATCAGTAGCATGACATTTAGCATCAGGACGATGATATGAATAACCAGCAGGCAAGGGATGTTGACGAATAAAATCATGATAAAGATTTAAATCAGTAAAATCATATTTATTTTTGGCCAGAGTAGCCATCATGGCATCAAAACCAGCAATATTTTCTGGAGACTCGTTAGGTAAATCAGTAAGAGCAATTAGAAAAGAACCTGTTTTCAGTTGATAATACTTTGAGAAGTAAAGCAATAAAAACCCAGCAAAGAAAAATCTCGAACACCTAGTGACTAAAGAGAATGCACAAGAAGAAGAAAAGAAAAATCAAGGAAAAGCAAAAAGTAAATAAAAAGCACAATTTATAAGAAAATGGTAAATCCAAGACAAATTTAGAGCCACATGATCAAATCCAAGACAAATTTAGAGCCACACGATCAAATCAAGATCAACGGCTCAGAAACGCAGATATTCAAAAATACACGGGCACATGAAAAGTGAAACGGCAATTAATTAATAGCAGTTATCATCTCGAGAAAAGAGGAGACACGTCTCGTCATAAATGGGAAAATAACTGACAGACTGTATGGGCGCCATAAATTTGAAAAGACTAAAAAGATATAAAAATAAAAAATAATAAAAAATATTTTTGAAATTCAAAATTCCCTCACAATATTGAAGAGTGAAAAGCTCATCTTTATGCAGATCTTAAAATACACGGATATCAAACTAAGCGGATCTCCAAAAAAAAGAGAGAAAGAAGAAGAAGAAGAACAAGAAGAAGAAGAAAGGGAGAGGAAATATGGAAAAACAAAATAGAAAGCCGCTATTTTTAGACGTGGATATATAAAACAAAAACAAACAAATAAAATAACAACAACAACACCCAATGCTTAAAAACCAAAAGCGAAGTCATAAATAACTTCTCATATTTGAGGGGGGAGTACTGATAGAGTAGTAGATATTGGGCTAGAATTAGACCCAATATCACATAACAGAAAAATAGCATCTTTCTAGAAGACTAAGGGAATAGGGGACCATAAAGACACTTGTAAAAATCAGGCAGGTGCTCCCAAAACCCTAGATTCCTTGAACATACTATATAAAGAATAGTACAAGGATATAAGAGGTAATTTCATTTTTCTAAAACCCTAAACCCTTTTATTTTCTATTCTCTTGGTCCCACTTACTAACTTTAGCATCGGAGTACGAACGGGATCCCTAATCCCGTTGTATTCTGACTATTCTGCTTACCTTGTAGAGATCCGCAACGTAAGGCACCGAGACACGGAGAATATAATATAGAGACCCGCATGGATACCAATCCATCAATAAGCTTCTCAAATCATCAAGTAGAAGAAATTAAAGACACAACAACAACATGAAAATTAACAAGCGGAAGAGGGAATCAAAATTTAATTACAAAACTTTATGGTAGTAGGTCTCCATGGTGCTTCTCCAAGATGGGAGAACTTCTGTAATTGAGCCAAAACAACATTTTAATATACATTTTATTATTAATTTTTCATTATCAAATTACAATTAATTAATTACTTAATCATTAAGCAATACTAATACATAGATAGATAAATAAATACCTTCTGAGGGCCATTGGTTATCCAAAGAACCAATCTCAAAGATTTCCTTTGGGTCACCTGTTTTCAAGCTCATTGGCTCCCATATTTCAGTCACATAAATTTACTATTTTTATACAAAACCGTTTTGATGACAAAGTAAATAATACTTAATACTAATAACCTTTGGAACTTTTGGTTGGTTCAAGATTCTCTGCATGTAAAGGTGCGTAACCTCTGTAGTCCTTTCTAAGCAATTTCTTCTTCTCATCTAAAGGGAGTTTGAAGAATTTTGTGCTCTCCTCAAATTCTAATTAAAGCAACTCCTCCTCTATTCCATGATTCACTAGGTAAAAGAACCCATATTCCACACATGCCTGATAACATACGTACAACATATAAATTCACATAACGTAAAATCTCAATGGATGAATATTCATACATTAATAACCTCAAGATAATTTTTTTCCGGTTCGCACTGGAGATCGGCACTAAATTAATGAACAATCTCATTAAATGCATAAGATAATAAATTTTTAAAAACTTCTTAAAAGTCAACAAAAATATAGATCAATAGTTTATCAACTACATAAAAAATATTTTATATAAATCGTACTGTTGAAGTGTTCTAAATAATTTTTATTATAATTCTTATAAAGAAATACATTTAAAATCATCTGCTTCTATATACACAAACTAAATTTAATCTCGTTTTTAATATTTTACAAATCATATACTATCTTTAAAAATACTATTATTGTTATCAAGATATACTAAACACAAATCTTTATTTTCAATAAAAAAATATCATATTAATATTAAATGCAAACTACTAATTTTCACTAAAAATAGGCAAATTTTTAATTTCATTAAAAATATAGTTTTATATAAAATATATATTTTTTATTAATAATCTTAATAATAGCTTAAGTAATAAATTCCCCACTTATAAAAAAAGCTAAGTAATAAATATAGTTTACTCATACATTTATGACACGTCAATTTACACACATTGTGCTTATCGTAGAAATATGCGTATATATTCCAATCCACCTAATTGGTACTATCCATATTAGTAGGGGTGAAATGTCTAAAATTCGAGACCTATACTTACCAAAATATATATATATATATAAAGAAATATGCGTATATTCCTATTCCCATCAATTTCATCTAAACAGTACTATTACTTGGAATTTCGATAATTAACATTTATAATTTGTTGATAATAAGTTAAATCATACATCAATTTATGAAAGAAAAGTACAATATATTTTTTTTGATTGGGAAAGAAAAGTAAAATTAGTATTATATTAAAACCGTAAGTCAATTTAAAAAAATATAGTAACTTTATATTCTGTCTTATCTTAATTTCTTTTCTTTATTATATAGATTGGATTCACTTTTTCGGTCTTTCTCTTCCTTTGTACCAACCTAACAGATCCAAGAGATAATAATAATAATAATAATAATAATAATGAATCATCTTTACAAGCTTAATTTACTTCTGTGGTTGACTCATGACTGTTTTCAGATTACAATTATCACAGAACCACTTATCAAAAAAAAAAAAAAACTATCACAGAACCATCGATAAATAATTTGAAAGAGGAAGAGAAGAGAAGGTAAGAAATTAACTTAACTGAAAATAGCATTCAACGCTAGATAAAATTAAAATTAAAAAAAAAAAACACAAAGTCAAATTGTCAATAATAAAAGCTATACTATAAAAATAAAGGATTAATTGGTTTTTTTTACACTAGCTAAGCTAGTACTTAAAAATACTTTGAAGGGTAAAAGACCTGAAACTTTTTAGATGCAAATTAATTAAAGAGTTAGAAGGAGAGGAGGATGGATCATGCAACTAATTAACAGTTTTATGACAAAAACGAGATATATCAAAACAATAGCTTTCATTTGCATGAATTAATATTGAAAGCTATGTATAAATGTGAGAAGATCGATTGATAAAAACCTGGCGAATTGAAACAGCAACAGATGAAAGATGAGGTGCCGAGAGGTCAATAATGGGGAGTTTTGCAGCTTCTGCCATTCCCTTCTGATAATAATTAACCAATGTATTTTAATTGATAAAACTATATATATTTCTCCAGCCTAACCTTTTTATAATCTAAATTGTGTGTGTATGTCTTGTTGACTTTCAAGCAAACAAGTTGAGTGTTTCATTAATTTAAAAGGAATTGCTTATTGTAGAGTAGTGATTACTTACATTCGGTATATTGCACTCAACGGTTGGATAAATGTAATATATTTGTTAATTCTTTACATTTGGGTAGGTGAGATTTAAAAATTAATCAACATTCAACTGTTGGGTATAATACACCCGGAATAGGTAAAAAACATTCTATATTATATTCTGTGTCTCCTGTCTGTTGGATGTCATGTGCTCTACTAGAAATACTCCTATAATAGGTTAGGATCATTTTATGTCGATTTTAAATATAAGAGATGATTTTGGCCTAATAGCCTAATATAGCCCGAATTTTGACCAATTTTTTTAAATATAATCCCAATTTTAAATTGTGTCAATTAGTACCTTGTACTTTGTTTTTAATGTCAAATATAGCCAGACGTGTGTTTCATCTGACATATCATCCTTATCTTTTATTCTCTCTCATAGTTGGCAAGACACGTCAAATAAAATTGGTTAGATTTAAAACTAAACGTGAAGTTTGGGATATATTTGAAAATAATATGAAAGTTTGGGATATATTTGGTTTCAAATCAATCTGACGTGTCTTGCCAAATAAAAGAGAGAATGACACTTAAACATGCTATGTCAGATTAAACACACGTCTGATTATATTTGACATTGAATGTAAAGTATAAGGTACTAAAACACAAGTTAAGATTGTGGTTATATTTGAAAAATTTATCAAAGTTCGCACTATACTAGGCTATTAGGCCGATGATTTTATAATTTACATCATTAATTTTATAATTAATATATGATTAAGATTTTATTAAGAACTTAATTTTAAATTTTTAAAAATGAATTGTTAATTTTAGATAAATATGACTTTTTATGTTTAAAATGAACAAAAGGAGGTACTAATTCTCCAATAATATATACTAGGAATTAATAATAGGCATCTCTGAAGTGGCAAGAGCGGCCATATATTCCTGGATTGGGACAGTAAGCTCATCGAGTGTTATAGAACAGTCTTCATCTTCAATATCCATATCTTCTTAATAGAGGTGTTCGCGGTTCGGATTGGTCAATTCAACTAACTGGATTATGATTTTTTTCAAATCAACCAAATCCATGGATATATATATCAACCAACCCAACCCACATAATAGCGGTTTGGGTTGGACGGTTTTACAGTTTCTATTAAAATAATTTTTAATATAGTTTTCTAATTGACATATTAATATATTGAAATATTATTATTAAGTGCCGTTCAAAAAAAAATTATTATTAAGTACATATATAAATAATATATTCTTATGTGTATTAAAGTGTTGAGAAAATGTTAAAAAAAACATATTAAAAGCGTGAATAATGTGATAGCTAAAATTAAGTGACTAAATTATTTACTAATATTAAATAAGAAGAAATAAAACTTGGAGTTATAAATGTGAAAAATATATTCTTATTGCTTCTTTAATTAGAGTGGTATTATATATATATATACACACACAGCGGGTTGGGTTGGTTCGATTGGCAGATTGACCTTCCAACATTCAATCCAACCCATAAATAACGGTTTGAAAAAAATACAAAACAATCCAACCCACTAACCTCAATAAACCACAATTTTTAGTTACGGATTGAATTGTATCGGTTTAAATTTACGGATTGGATGGTTTCTGAATAACCCTACAACTTTTTTTTTTTTTGATAAGTGTCCTACGGATTCTTATGCTTATTGACCGGCAAGAATTACCGTTATGACCATATATAGCTATGGCAGTTGTCACCGTTATTCTCTATAATTAATATTGTTTTCTTTTATTATTCATAATCGTTGAATGAAAATAAAAGCTAAAATTCTAAAAAGAGGATTAATATTTTTCTCTTATGAATCAATTTGAAATTTTGAGGTAGTAGAATAAAATTAATTGTTGAGAATTAATTTAGAACTTCAAACAAAAATAAGGGAAAATAAGTAAATATTTTATGAGCTTAGTAATAGGGTCGAAAAACAAAGATAAGACCTTTAAAAAAAGATGAGAAATAGAGATTGTAATGGCGTGAACGAAATTTTTTATATATATAATTAGGGGAGGGAGATTCGGACCTGGATCTTCCAGATCGATTACAATATCTCTACTAATATATTATGCATAGAGATCGGTGTGAACGAAATTTTATGTTCCATTTGAGGTCAATAATATCGCGTTAAGAATAAAGACAACAAATAAATCTATTGTTGGAGATTTCAATACATTATAATAGTTTTGTAAGCTCCGCATAATGATTATTGTCCAAAATGACAAACCATACCTTTCAAAAAAAAAAAAAAGAATGACAAACCATATAATCTTAAAAAATCTCACCAACAAGAAAGGTTAAATAACAAAATATAACAGTCAAAATCATTTCATTTTACACTGTCACTAAGCTACGGTAGGATTATCTACCTTTATTATATACTAGTGCGAAGCAAGATTTTTTTTTATTACATGATATATTCGAAACGGAATTAGATTATAGACTTAAGAAAATTATTATATATAATATTTAGACATTTTGAATCAATTTCTTTTATAATAAGTTTATATTTATAAAGAAAAGAAACAAAGGACATAGTTACATACAATTGTCTTAATTTATAAAATTATTTTGAAGTAAACAAAATTCATAATGGACCTTTTATGTAGACACGTTGACATTTTTTTTATGCGAGTAAATCAATGCTAAAGTTTTTTTCCCTTGTGAATGAGCATTTATATCGACGAGTTGTTATTGAAAATTTAATAAATGTATCACTAAAAAATATCAATATATATATATATATAAAATATGCATTTCATGTTTCAGTTAGTTTTCATTTTTGTCAATAATTTAATGTGCGGTGGATATATATGTCTTTGTTCTTTTACATGAAATATCTCTTACTATATTTGGTATTTTAATATATATATATATATATATATATATATATATATATTATTTTTTTAAAAATAGTAACTCTAAATTAAATTCCTTTAAAACTTATATTAAAATTAAAATCCACTACAACAATAAATGAGGGTATATACGATATTTCATCACTTTGTACATTAAATTACTGTCCATAATTTCAGACAAGAAATCCCTCAAACTTGTGGGAATAATTACCAAGACATAATTTGAAATATTAGTTAACAAAAGGACAACAAACAAAAAGACAATGAAACTTTAATAATTTTAAAGAAATAATTTAATTAGGCTGTCAGAAACACATGTAGGCCTAGTTCTTATCATTAGATTGCAATTATTTCCAAAAATGGAGTGTAAGGAGATGTCAGACTATATGATCAGTAAGCAAATGTCTTTATGGGATTTTCTTACCTAGACAGGGTCTATATGGACCACCTCTCACAAGCACTTGTTCCACAATTGATGGAAGGTGAGATAAATGTGAGAGGGGTCCATGGTGAATGATAACTACAAGTGCACGGTTATCGAAGTAATAAAAAAGGGTGAGTACGAGTGTTGTATCCACGGGGAGTTGGTGGTTTTGACTACCAATTGGGAATATTTGTTCGATTATATAAGCAACTCAACAAAAGATTCAAAACAATGTAAGCAACAAGGAAACTTAAAAGCAAGCACAAGTAAAACAATGAAAATAACTAAAATTAACTAAAGACAATCAACAAACAAGGATCCTAGAATGCCAATCCACCTACACTATCAATGAAGCATAACAATAGTCACAAACAAAGTTAAATGCCAATTCACTACTAAGGATGAGTAAGGGTTTTGTAACCCTAATCTATCTCTAGACCTAGGACGCTAAGCAATTTAATCTTAATGTCAATTCTCATCACATATCAATATTAAGCCACTTGATTAAGCAAACACTCCCATCAAACTCTATTAATTAACCTAAAACCTCTCACAATCAAGCTAATTAATATTCTTCATTTGTATTTCCATGAACAATTATATTTCTCAATATAATCACCCACTAATATAACATGTATAGAGATGGCCATACAAAATAAATGATCAAATATACCACAAAATAGGAACCTTAAGAGAAAGAAAAAGATATTCAACACAAACAACTCAAATCATAGCTTCATTGATGGAAAAAGGCTTTATGCATTCTAGGATTAAAAGACTATTCACTAAACATCATTAATAAGCACAAACAAGAGAATTAAAATAAAAATAGAAGGATATTACCCATTTGCATCCATGGAAATAACTTAAAAGTAAATGATTTGAAGAAGAAAATAAATGAACTTTAGTTAAATTTAAGTAATTATAGTGTTTACAAGCTAAAACTAAAGAAACCTAAGCTAAATCTAGATAAACCAATGCTAATCAATGGTTTATCTTACTAAACACCCTACATTTTCTCTCTAATGGTTGCCTTAGACTCCCTCATAAAACCCTACAATATTGTACTTATAGTGACCCATAAATGTGCCCTTGAAAGCCCTAAAATACCCTTGAAAAAGAGTAAAAATTGTCAAAAAAATAAGATTTTCTTTGTTTGACTTAGACTCGAACCGGTCCAAGTATGCTCCGGGTCTAGTCTAGTTGGCTATACAACTGAAAGTCTAGTAGGCAACATGGTCTAGTTTTGGTCCGGATTTGGTCCAGGTAGGCTTTGGGTAGCTTTGGTTCTTTCGGCTCTAGCTATCCAGTAGATGACCTAAAGTGTAAAGGGCATATCTCGGTCATTCAAACTCTATATTAAGAACTTCTTGAGCCTAAAGTGAAGTTCAAGATGTCTAATGTAATTTCTTTTGTATAAAGTTGGGCTGATTCGGTCTTCTTATTTCCCAAAATTCCCTTGACATTCCAGTGCTACGTTGGAGGCAGCTTTCAACGTGCTTCCAGGTGTGTGGCTTGTATATCCTTCGTCCTAGCATCGATTGTGCTGATTCTTGTTGAAAATTAAAGTAGAGACAAGTTGCTAGTGATATGCAGTTGTTCACTTTATATCCTCCTACATTGCCCGCTACGATCCTCCAAAGTCGATCGATCCGCAACTAACTCGTTTAGGCCTAAAACTCCAAACTTTGCCCATTATCCCCAAACTCTCAAGACTTGATACCTAATTAAAAATCACACCAAAACAAGTATTAAATCCCTATGGCAACTAAGAGGGGGGGGGGGGGGGGTGAATTGGTTGTTTAGCAAAAACAAACTTAAATGCTTAATTAAAACTTCAAATAGCGAAAGCAATTCAATTATTTAAACATAATAACAATCAAAGAAATTGATTTTCAAATCAAAGATAATGGTGCAAACAAGTAAAGCAACCAAAATCTAATCAAACACAAATTACATGTAAAATATAAAGAGAGTAGAGAAGAGAGAATCAAACACAAGATTTATAGTTGTTCGGCCAACTCCTTGCCCACATCCACTCCCCAAGCTTCACTTGAGATTTTCAACTATCAATGATCCTTTTGCCAGGTTCAAGATCAAAACCCAAGTGTTTTCATTCACTCACACTCAAACCTCTACAACGAGTTTTTCTAAGGCTCACTCAAAACCTAGTGTTTACCAAGGCTCACACCAAACCTTTACAAGAGTTTTCCTAAGGCTCACTCAAAACCTAACTCAAGT
>CANYLF010074186.1:0-22832 GCA_948193215.1 Bocquillonia castaneifolia
ATATATATATCTATTTAGTTTAGTGTATATATAATTTAGTGTATATATAATTATATATATGTACTTCTATTTAGTTTAGTGTATATATAATTTAGTGTATATATAATTATATATATGTACTTGTGTATATATAATTTAGTGTATATATAATTATATATATGTACTTCTATTTAGTTTAGTGTATATATAATTTAGTGTATATATAATTATATATATGTACTTTTATATAGATATATATATATATATATATATATATACACACACACACACACACTAAATGCCTATTTAGTTTAGTGTGTGTGTGTGTGTGTATATATATATATATAAGTACATTTACCTAGTTTGAAGGTAATAGTCTAATTATTTTAGTATTCTGTTAAAAAAAATTATTTCAGTAAGGGACAGGATAAAAAAAATAAAAATAAAATAAATAAGCTTTACCTGCAAGTCCATAAGACAAACCTAACAGCCCTTTCGCTAGGTTTTTTATTATATTTTTTGGTTTAATTAATAAAAAAAAAACGTTACTTACAAGCAATCAAATCCTAAACATCACCAAAGCCCACTCTTCAAACGCTTAAACAAATAAAATTGAACACTTTCGATTGATCTGAATTCTGCATTACATGAGCAAAATCATGGCCTCTAATGGCTCTTCTACGGTAAAATTTTCTGCTTCTAAACCTTTTATTTTAATTATTATTTGGATTAATAATGAAATGATAAAAAAAAAATTCGTAAAAATGATTACAATAGCAGCAGATAGCAATGGACGCAGAGAATAGTTTGGAAAGAATCAAACGGCAGTTAGCGTCTGGTTCTGGTCGTAATTTATTGCAGGGCCCTCTTCTTAAGCGATCTGAAACTGTATGTAATCAATCTCTTTTACTTTTTCGTTTGATTGATTCTTTGATGCATGTTATTAAAATTGGTCAATTTTAGGGTTTTTTTTTTTAATTTAATTCATTTTCATTTGACTTAATAGCTTAGAAAATGGAACGAACGATGGGTGATTTTGGACCCAACAACTGGTAAAATGGAATACAAGTGAGTATTTTTTTTCTTTTGTCTCTGTTTTGTTTATTTGTTTGTTCATTTTATTTGTTGGTTTCATTTTAATGGGTTTTGAATTTTGTCTGTGTGGTTTTAGGACTAGAAGAAATGAACCAGCTGTCAAGGGAACTATTCTCTTTGACGCAAATAGTACTATTACAGTTTCTCCTGTTAACTTTCAGTAAGATTATTAAACCTTCTTCAGTTCTGGATTTTTTTTCTCTTTTAACAGCTTAAATGGTTAATAACAATGTTGCATTTCTTTTTTTGCTTTAGTGGACTTCCAAAGTATGACGGCTGCTGTTTCTGTATCCTTATTGATCTATATATTCTTGTAATGTATGCAAACTGGAACTTTTGCCTCTTTTTATCGGTGAAAGCCTGTAGTTCTTTGTTTATTTATTTTAGTATTGAATGAATTGGAATAGTTGCTTTTGCTTGTTTAACTCTAAATTTTTAGACATTGGTACCCCACAAAAAAAAGATTACTTTCTTTGTGCGGAGACTCCTGGTGCGGCTAGAGCATGGGTAGCAACCTTACAGTAAGTTTTTCTTTTCCAATTGTCCTCTGTTTAATTATATTGTTACTACTTTTCTGTAAACATGTTTACTCTCAGTGGTCAGAATTCAGTACTGAAATAAGTGTTTAGGAATCCAATGAGGGATTTATGATACAAATTGTGACCATTTTGGGTTATCATTTCCCTTCCCTTCCCTTGCCTATTATTTTGTTTCATGAAAATGAAGTGATCAATTTTGAAAGATGAAGCCTTGCAAGTCTTGTATGGTTGTTGAGTCCTTTGAATCTGATGTGCATGGTGTAAAACTGGCTATTGTTTTAAGTCTTTTCTTAATATCACACAGTATTATCTTTGCAAAAAGTGCAACATCTTGGATGCTCCTAGACTATTTTGATCAAAGTGGACAGTGTGAAAGTGGTGAAGTGTATTGAAATTTGGCAGCTTGAGTTAATAATAAAGAGAAGAAACCAACTTTTAAGAATCCCAAGCAGAATTGAGCCTTGGAGAGGATAAAAACAAGTAAATAGGTTGTGTATCCTACCTTAGTCACATACATAGTCCTGTAGAAGATTTTCTTCGTTTTCTCTTGCTGCAGGAGTGCTGGCAATTTGAATTAAGGACTGACAGACTGTTCCAGCAGCATTCTATCATCAGTTAAATGTTCGCTTTTCCTTTTAAATTCCCATACTCCACTATTCTCCATTCACATCAATCTAAATCCCCCTCTATACCTTATTATTTGTCCATCGTTTGAGGATTAGTTGTGCAGTCTAGATCCTTTTCTTTTTATTTGATTTTTTTTTGTTCCCAGGAGGATGAATTTCATTTCTTTCATTTGAATTATGTTTCCAATAAATTTATTCACTAAAAACATTACACACCATGGGAAACATTGCAAATATCTTTTATTTAAGATTGAGAGATGGTTTTTGGCATGCAAATAACAACAGATAAGGAACAGGGAGCTTGATTTGAAGTAAAATGTATATTTTAAAGGGGTTATAGTTTTTCGTTATTTTCTTTCATTTCTCTAATTTTGTTGATGTTGGAGGATTATATATTTTTATTAAGGACCTTGTTGACAAGGCATTCTTCAATTGTTAGGATTATATGGTTTCATTTTTCTTTATCTGTTCTGTGATTTGTAATGATCATTTAACTGATAGCATTCCTTGTATTTTCTCCATTTGTCTTTTGGTTGGCCCAGTGCAACTCAGTTGGTTCTGAAGGCCCATAAAGAGGCTGTGAATTCCTTAAGCGGGAATGGTTCTGCAAAATTGGGGACAGTTGCAACTGTAGTTGCTGCAGCCAATTCAACAGCCCTTGAATGCTCTAAAGAAATTGAAGCTGCTATGCAGATTTCTTTGAGAAATGCTTTGGGGGTGGTGAATAATAGGGTAACTGATGGTCCAATGGATGATCTAGCAATCATGAAGGTACGATATTTGTGATCCACTCATTATATGTTGCATCCTCAGTTCAATTTTAGATTAGCATAACCACTTTGTGCTCGATATACTTTTACTAATGCAATGTCCAACTTTTTTTTACTAATTGGGTAGCGATTGCATAATGTTTGTTGAAAGAAAGTTCGATACAGTGCTATAAAAAATGCATTTCCGGTTCAACTTAAAACTACTTGTTTAATTTTAAATAGGGTTCTGGTTTGCATTATACTTAAAATCTTGATTTTGAGCAGATGTGAGGAAAATAATGAATGGGAAAGGAGAGAGCAGAATTGGGGTGGGGAACAAAAGAGTGTATTTTTTGTCATGCCTTCTGTGACTTGTTTGGTTTTTAGTCTTCTCGATGTTCTAATTGCAACAGATTTTCCTTATCATTATGCCACTATGCATCCACGTATAAGTTCCCAAAGAACCATTTTGTCCTTGAAATTTATTGGTTCTTGACGTAGATTCTTAATTTGGAAAGAAAAGGGAAAAAGAAAGAAACTGTAAAATGGACTGATGGGCATGAGGCAGGTGCTACCTCAAATCTATATTTCCACTTTATTTTGTTGTCCCCGTCACTTCATTCCCAGTAATTGTCATACCGAACACTCAAAAATATCATAAGCCCAATAAGAAAAGCAAATCATCTGTAGACTTCTTGCTGCACTGTGGATAAGTAGAGTACCAGGGTCATAAGCATAGTAGAGAGTGGGTTTAAAATC
Source organism: Bocquillonia castaneifolia (assembly GCA_948193215.1). Lineage (NCBI taxonomy): Eukaryota > Viridiplantae > Streptophyta > Magnoliopsida > Malpighiales > Euphorbiaceae > Bocquillonia > Bocquillonia castaneifolia. Next base: position 3,748 of record CANYLF010074186.1, read on the forward strand.
AAAGAGGTGTTTAGGGAAATTGAGAAGAGGAATGGAAGCATGTGCACATTTTAGCAAAGTTTGATTTGATTGTCGATAATAAGTTCTCAAATCAGGTTCGGAAGAGTCAAGAATATGAGAAATAAAATAGGATATGTTCATAGGTTAGGAGAAGGGGATGACTTTTACATGTTGCTTAAGTCTTTAACTCCACTAGTTAGGGTTGGTTATATGGATCATTTCAAACCACTTTGATTTATTTAGTCTTACATCATACATTGTACAGATAATTTTTCACTATTTGGTGTAGCATACATAGCTTTGAGGTAAACTAACCTATGGATAATTTGTAGAGAACTTCAGAAGTCTGAATCTAAATTTGGAAATTCAGATCTGAATTATATGGGGGAACAAAGGAAAGGATGGGTAAATTTCTAAGTGTCGCACCTTGACTTTAGGAATCACACCTAAGAAGAGGGATACAATTGAATCAACACAATCCTCTGTAAATTTGCTGGAGTCATCATGTTCTTTTAATGAGCAGAAAACTGAAAATTTATTAATTCAAGCCTATGTATCTATAGGAGTATTCATCCTATTCCTACTACTTATGGACTTAAAATAAGACTACACCAAATCCCTAAAGGATTTTGAATTCTAAATCATAAATAAAGCTAATACTTATACTACATGAGAGATTAAAAAACCTAAAACATGCGGGTTTGGATTTGATTAGTTAAGAAAGTGTCTTGTCTAGTTGCTTAAGTGAGGAGTTATGGGATTGACCATTCTTATATGTGAAGTACCCTTCAAAAAAATGACATGTAGACCTAATTGAGTATCAAATGATGAAAGTGTATATATCTACCAACTTCTTTTAGGATTAAAGGATCATAAGGTATTGCAATTAAGGGGTTTGTTTGAATGAGTTTAATTTGTTTTATATATAATACTGAATGGAACATATAAATGTTTTGAAGCATATTTAAACAAATTATCCTCCTCCCTACTAAACATGCTTAAAATTTGTAGTTAACTGCCTTTTAAATGCACCTTTAAAAATTCATTGTATGCATTCTCTTAGCATGTAATAAAATTCAAACTGCCCTATGATTTTCCACGCTAAAGAATTTCAATGGACACTACTTAGTTCCATAAAATGCTGATGCAGGGTATCTCTAATTTTGTTTTGAAATTTGTTAAATTTTGAAGCCAACGTGAAATTGAATAAGTTTTGGGTAAAGATTGTCAAACGTTGAAACTTCATAATTGTAGACTGAAATTTAAGTTAAGAGATGTTTAAAAGCAAAATGCAAATGGGTGTGGGTGATGCACAACAGCTTAGTAAAAATTAGAATCTAAATTAAGATTGCGTAGGTGACTTGACTTTAGATTGTGATGTGTAGAGAAATGTGGAAAGTGTGCAACTATGAATTTACAACTGAATTTGGTGGAGAATATATTATATATCTGCAATAACTTCAGAATTTCAGATGTGGTTGTGTTGAAAGTATAGGAAAGAGAGAATAAAAAGAAGTTTCTAACCTTACACTTGTAAGTCTATGGGCATCAGACCTAAGGTTTTTTATTGCATTGCATTGTCCAAAGTATGACTACTGGATTTTTTCCACGCCAAAAATGATTAATAAGCACTACAAAAGATGGGGTTTTTATACACTCAAAAGTAATTCTGTTCCTTAAAAATTTTTTACGTGTAGAACTAGTCCCAATCTTTTGAGGATCAACAATTCCAAAAGAAAACTAGAAAAATTAATTTGATTCTAAGCCCATAGGCACTGAAAAAATACACACAAGCAACAGGCTAAAGGAAGAAAATTTAAAGGCATAATTTTAGTTTGTTCCAAAAAGTTTGTGACTACAAAAATTTTCCCTATAGTTGAATGTCGTAAAAATTTGAGAAAAAAGCCAACTTTGTTTTTTCAATTGGCAAATCGCTTGGTGCAAGAATCCGGAGAGCATGGACATGGCAAACATTCTTTTTTACATTGAATGTTGGATCATACAAATTGCCTATTATGCTTTATATTTGGTAATTTTTGTACAAGGTTGGACGTTGTGCATAGAGATATTAATACCTAAGTGCTATCTTATGTTTTAAGTATATGAATCATCCCTAACACATGTTAAAATGACTTAGATGCAGAAAGCACAAAATGGACTTTTACAAAAAAAATGGGTGGAGAAAAAAGAATAAGCAAAGTGGCCGGAGAACTATGTGAACTGACGATGTATAATTGAGCCTAAGGGTTTCTAAGAGAAGGAAAAATTGCAAAATAATTTTTTATTGTTTGCTTTGATGATTAAAGTAATAGAGAATCTATTTGATGGATAAGGGATAAATTTAAGGTTACTTTCTGAATGAAAATAATTTGTATAAATGGAGGTTAATGGTTACCCTTTCACACCCCTTTCAATCCTCTTTGTACAAATTATTTGCTAGGGCTAAATGGTTTCTTCTCATTATTCCCATCTGTCTGAGCAAATTGTAAGCCTATCCTTCTTTTGATGAAGAAAAATACTTGCTATGTAGAGTGTTTTTGTAGAAAACAGTTTTAAGTTTCTCATTTTCATTATCTGTCTGATCTATTTTTACATAAGAAACTAGACATTCATTGTTTTTCCCCCTTCTTTTTTGCTATCTTCCATTACTTGATTAAAGTTGTATTTTGTAAGGGTTTTAGCAGCACGAGTTGAAATGTTCCAGTGGTGGTGATGGAGTGGTTGTGGTTGATAATACTGGCACTGATAACATAAACTATAGTGATACATATTTCAGGGATGTGTTTAAAGAAAATGTTCTTGTTTTTCCAATCGGAAAAGAGGCATGATTGGGTGTCTTTCAGTAAGGGTAAAAATAGAAAATAAGTACAATGTCTTCTTGTATCATTACAAATTTTAGCTGGAAAAAAAAATTATTGAAGCTTTTCATTTTTGTATTCTGGACAACCTATGTTGTAACTATCTATTTGGGTATCTGAACCACCCTTTTTATCCCATAAATATTAAGTTTTCTTCTTTATTCTGTTTTCTCCCTCTCACTTGTTGACTTGTTCTTTGGGACACAAAGACGTGGTATACACTCCTTTTGATTACTCTGTTTTTGTTTCTTGTTGTTCTCCTTTCCACTTCTCTTTTACTACTTGAGAAGCAAAGATTGTTTGGACATTGGTTTTGAAGAGATGTGGTTCCCTTCTTTGTAGCTGGATACCCTCCGTGAGCTGCAATGGGTGTATGGGACTCTGCTCCAGTTTTAAAGAAGGCTGTAAATTGACGAACATTTGCAATTTTGGGCTTACTATATCAAGAAGACCTGAGCCTGGTTCTGATATTTCATATGTTAAATCTCTTAAACCTTATTCTGAGTACTAATGCTTTGCAGGAGACATTAAAAGTGAAGGATGAGGAACTGCAGAATTTGGCTCGAGATCTTCGTGCTCGTGACTCAACAATAAGGGACATAGCAGAGAAACTATCTGAGACTGCGGAAGCTGCTGAAGCTGCAGCATCCGCAGCCCATACAATGGATAAGCAAAGGAGAATTGCTTGTGCTGAGATTGAGCGGTTATCAAAGGCTTCACAGAAGCAGCTGGAGTCATCCTTCTCGAAGGTATTAATTTTTGTTGTTACATCTTGATGTTTCAATTTATGCACTGCTATGGGTCATCTTATACAAACCATTTGTGTCCATAATATCTGTATTCAGGGCCCCTTTCCATTATTTTTCCGTTGAATTGTTTTCCTCTTATTGTTGCATCAAATTGCAAAGTAAAAATCACAAACTGGTAAATAGAGAGACAGTTAAATGAATGAATATCTGCCTAAATCTGATTTTTAGAATATTGGGATGCTTTCTTTAATTGTCTATGTTGTTTATTTTGACTTTGGTCTTGTTGAATTCCTAATAGTTATTTAATATGTGAGTTAACTTCCCAAGAAGTAGAAATATTTTTTGTTTGGATTCATCATAGAAGCAAATAGCATGCTAGTCTATTATTTATCAGTATTAAAGGCCTAGTTTTAATGCTTTTCCAACAATTTGAAATTATATGACTGATGAAAGTTCATAAGGATGATAAGCCTACCATGATATGTTTTCAATTTCAAAACAAGGACAAGATAAGAACAAAATTTGAGTATCACAAATATTACATGTATGTTTCAAAAACCATTAATAAGTAAAATCTATATACATTTTCCTTAAGTTGTCTTTAAAATCTAAAGATATGATTTAAATTGTTATTCCTAGCTATTAGTAGGAATTTGAAAAAAAAATTAATTGTTCTACTATTTTATTTTACTACATTTAAATTTAAGGTTGAATTAGTCAATGACTAACAGAATTAACTTGAGTGCAACCACCTTCCCATGGGCAGTTAAGGAGTGCAGAGAGTAGCAGGCTTTAAAATGATAGACAGCACATTACACATTACCACTGATAGCAAGAGACTAGAGTTAGGCCTCTTGCTTCTTGTGATATGTCACATGAATTTGGGAACAACTTGTTTTCCTCTCTTTTTTTTTTTTTTTTGTAAATTTTAAATTCTGCCCACTTTTTCTTTTTCTTTTTTTTTTTTAACTCTACTCTTTTTTCTGAGCTTCCCGAGATGCAAAGGAACTCATAACTAAAGAGTTTTTATCCAATATACATCTAAATTTTCCATTCAAATGAATTTTTTTTTTAAAAGAAATTTCATGGTAATGATGGCTTTTTCGGTCTGATAAAGCCTGATATCATCACATTGTTTGATATAGATGCTTACAGTTGTAAACACCATTATTTAAACCCAAATGGGATTATGAGAATTGCACCATTCTACTTGCTGAGAACTTGGTCTGATAATGGAAATCAAAGAAAACAGATTTGTGTCTTTCCTGAAAGATTTTGCACTTTTACTTAAGGCTGTTTAATCCCTATCAAATAAGAGATTAGAATGCTGTATACAATTTCAGATTGGTTCTAGCTGTTTTGGTTTTCAGTTATATCAGTTTCATTTGTGGATGCAGTTGAAAGAGTTTGAAGAGAAGGTGAGCGCTTTAAGCAAAGAAAGAGATGAACTGATCAAGCAGAGAGATTCTTCTCTTCAGGAGGCACATCTATGGCGTTCGGAGCTTGCGAAAGCTAGAGAGCGCGCTGTTATATTGGAAGCAGCTGTTGTGCGAGCAGAGGAGAAAGTGAGGGTTGCAGAAGCAGATGCTGAAGCTAGAATAAAAGAAGCTTCGCAGAAAGAGACAGCTGCTGTGAATGAGAAGCAAGAGCTTCTAGCATATGTGAATATGTTACAGGCACAACTTCAAAGGTAAATAAATATCTGATCTGTCTTAAAACAACATAATTTTCATTTTGTTAAATTCCATGTTGCAGCCTTGTACAAGCCTTCAATTAGCCACTGCAGGGAAGTAGCAATTCTTGATGTTTAGATCTTTAGTAGTTGGAATTGGAACGGTAATGGAGAAAATTGAAAATGGGAACAGAAGTTTTGATGAGTTATTTGGTTGAATAGGAATAGGAAAGAAATGAAATTTTTATTTTAAATGTTTTTGTCATTATTTATTATATTAAAATATTTTTATACTTTTTTTTTTCACTTTATGTATTTTATTTATAAAGTATAAATGCCACTTTAATTTTCCATTAGTTTGGCCAATTATACATGGCTTAACTTGATTTCCGTAGTAATGAGAAATTAAGTCCCTAGGGGTAGGAGGGGATTAAGTGATTCCAAATGATGGAATATATGCATTCCTGTTTCTCGCTTATTTTAGTTGAATTAAACCCCAGAATGGAAAATCACCTCATAATCTAAAGATGCATTCTTATTGGTTGATTTTTTTAGTCTCAAGCGATGGGAAATCAAAGTAGGTACTAGATATGGAACCTTGCAGATCAATTTGCTAGTATAAATGGATTAAAAATGCTTGGTCTACTTTGATCCTGATTTTAAAAATTGTTTTCCTTTCTAAATAAACAAATGGTACATGTCTTTTTTCGAGACTGAAAAGTAGTCTTGCTCATAGCAATGATTCTTTGAAGGTTTCTTTTGAAAAAGCATGCTAGTTCAGGGAAATATTCAGTCCTTACACTGAATGTTTTTCAGTGGTATTGAGATTTTTCCTGTTATTATTTTGAATACACAGAACTGAAAATTCCAACATAGATAACCAAGAGGAGAAACAGAAGAGGTGGAAAGATTGCAAACAGAATGGTATCAGGTTATTTTAAAGATGTCGAAAAGTACCTACATATAAACTCATTTTGGAATTCTCATATGCTTGTTTTAAAAGGTGCAACTGTGCCTCAAACATAAGTTGCAAGATCATTTTCAGATTGTAAAATTAGATTCTCTCCATGTAATTTTACAAAGATATTGAATCTCTGATTTCTTAATGTTTGTGTGTATAAATTTTGGTACTGCTATTTGCTCCAACAATTCCTCCAATGTCCATATGTTTTTTATTTCGTTGTCATATGGGCATCTAAATAGCTCTAGAATGATCTGTTTTGATCTCATTCTTAGATGGTGCATACATCAGCAGTTGTTTGATTTAATTTGGTATTTATTTTATGGGGGTTGGAAAGGAGCAAGGAGTTTAACCATTAAGAACATATGAGGATGCAAAAATTGATGTACTAATTCTTCTGGTGAACAGGCAACATATTGATACGAAGCAAGTATTTGAGAAGACGGAGTCCTCGAATGTTGGGAGTACACTTCCCCTGACTAAGCATGTAGACTTGTCGCAAGAGAATGTGGATAAAGCTTGTCTGAGCGTCTCTAGAGTTTTGCCGGTCAATGAGGAGAGTTTAGTGGACATGGGAGTTGATCAAGCTAACTTGCAGCCACTTGGAGAGACTGAATGGAGCGACATTCAGCCAACAGAATCGAGAATTGCTGATGTGAAAGAGGTTGCCCCCGAGACAGGAGGAAGCAGCTTGGATATTCCTGTTGTGAGCACACCTGTAAATAATCCTCATGAGCAAGGAGGTAATAATTTTCATCAGCCTTGATGTTAAATGTTGCTTCTGTAGAAGACAGATTTGCACATAAATTGAATGAATATCTATTTAGAATTACTTCACATAGATTTACCTTGGTGTATATTTTTTTCGGCTGGCTGATTGGATGCTATTGTACTTGGTGTCGTTGTGCCTTTGACAGACGACCACTAACAGAATTTCCTTGACTTTAAATAGCACACCTAGATCGTATTTGTGTTGATATCGTGGTTTATTTAACTGTAAATTTTGATCAGTACCCTTTAGTTTACTTTTGCAAATTAAGATATTGCTATGAAATTTTTGAAAGAGATTTTACTTTGCCAAGATTTTGGAGAGCATTTGGAGACTGGTTTGGGTTGAAGCTAAATAGGTTCAGGTTCAGGTCATAAATGGATCAACCCGTTTATGACACGAAGAAAAACCAGGTCTAAACGGGTTCAATCCGTCTAACCCGCTAAGACACGTTTAAACCTGTATAAATAATATGAATAAATAAATTTAATAATTAATATATGTCAAAATTTTAATTATACCAATTCAATAATTATAAAAGTATATATATTTAATTCGTTTTAATAATTTTTTAATAATTATATGTTAACTATGATAATTTTTTAAAATTTAATAGTTAATCATGTTAAAATGTGTTAAATGTGTAATTTAAGCACGATACATTTTAACATGCTATAATATGTGTAACATTAAATAGGTTACATAGGTCGATTCATATAACCTATTTAATAAATGTGTTCGGGTTAGTGTTGAGATTTTTGACACGATTAGTTAAATAGATAGTGTTCGGATTGATCATTTTTGTGTTATACCAATGTCTCAACACGATCTGCTTATGACACGCTGATCCGAATTAGGACACGCTGATCCGAATTAGGGGCAGAAACGAAACAAACACAAAATGTGAATTTAGATGGACCCATAAATAATCAAAGCTAAAAGTCACTTGGTCTACGTCTAATAATTAATTTTTAGTTGTTTTTTTTCCAATTCCTCTGGACACGCTATCCGAATTAGGGGCAGAAACGAAACAAACACAAAATGTGAATTTAGATGGACCCATAAATAATCAAAGCTAAAAGTCACTTGGTCTACGTCTAATAATTAATTTTTAGTTGTTTTTTTTCCAATTCCTCTTTTGACCATTCGCATCTTGCTTTTGAGACCCATCACTGGACCTCTCAAACGTTGTAGTTGCATCCCGTATGAAATAAGTGCCGACCTCACACTTGGAAATTAGTAAGGATTTATGGGTGACCTACAGGAAGGTTCTTATGGTTAAATGAAATTTATACTTTTAAAAAAAAAAAAAAACTCTGGACTTATACTTTTTTTATACATAAAGTCTCTAGGTTCTTATTGCTAATTGGCCGAATGTGTATTTTCACTAACATTATAATTTAAAGTTGATGTTAAATGCTTGATGTTGTTCGCTATTTGTTATTATTGATTAAAAATTATGGAAATTATATTAATAATAAAATATTAAATATTTTTATAATAAGATTAGGAGGAAAAGTTTGATTAGAATGTCTTGTACGTTAGAAATTTGCAGTCAAATACTGGAGAAAAATGATTGCAATAGATATTTTACTTGACTCTATGATCTTATAATTTAGAATTGATGATTTGAATTATTATAAGAAGATTTTGATAATTTGTCTGTTTAGAGGCTTACTGTGACTTTAGAGGCTTACTGTGACTTTAGAGGCTTTAAGTTTGGTCAAGTCCTGGTGTCTATGAGGATCCAAATTTGGGTCATGACATACATTTATTGGCAAACAAGGGTTTTTCTAACAAATTAGTAATATCATCTTTTAATGATTCATTATTTTAAAACTCCCATGGCAACAAAGGTAATTTAATCCAGACAGGTATTGCCACTACCAGATAGGTTCCTGTTTCTTCTGTATTCTTGTAAAAAAAGTGGATGTTATCAACACCTAATGCTTTACTCTTCCCCTCAATTGAATAAAAAACAAAAGCAAAGAGATGAACTCTAATGAACTTTACATCAATCAATCCAGATTGCATCAAAATTCTCAAATTTCTTGAAATATGACTCTAATCCACCTCTCATCTTGTTTATCCACATCGTCATACTTAACCCTAGCAACACTAATTCCATCTTTACAACTAGAGCTACAATTATCCTTTTCCCTATGATTAACCATCTTTAGGGCCTGTTTGGTTGAGCAGTTGTATTCTAACTATTGATGGACGGCGGATAGCGGATGGTGGATGGCGAACCGCGGACAGCTGGCCACGGACAGTTAGAAATTCTAGCGTTTCAGCATTTAGTTATATTTTTACAACTGCTAGCGTTTGAAATTTCTAAACATTATTTTACCAAACACCTAATATCTACCGGATGGAGTTTTAAATGCTAAATGTCAACTCTATCTGCTCAACCAAACGGGACCTTAGTCTTAGTTGTTATTGGCTAGTGATTTTCTTTTATTGAACTATTAGTTTCATGTTCTTTTTCAATTTGTAAATCTTCATTCCGATTATCATCTACTTGATTAAGAATTATGAAAGCATGGTGATTAACAATGCTGGAGAGGTTTTCGTTGGGGTTTCCTCCCATGATTGAAAACGGCCTATGTCAGTATATTTTGCTCAATATGCGCCGAGAGAAACTAATATACACATAAAATGATAAGAATCTTTCACCGGCCTTTATAAAAATAACAAAATTTATCATGTCTAAAGTTTTAAAAAAATTACTATATCATGTAAGAATTAATATACGCGTCAATAAATCATTTTAAAAGTATGATATATTTAAAAATGTCGAGATAAGTAATATACTATTATCTTATAAAAACAAAGTAATTTTTTTTTTTAAATCCACACCATATATCGTAAAATTCTACCAAAGTCCAATGAGTTTAAATCAAAATGAGAAGACATATATATATATTTAGAGGTCTAGGATTGAGGAGGATATGAAGGATCAATGGCTAGGTCAACAACTGTCCTTAGCTCATCCCAATTTCCATTTGCAAAGAAATCATCTCCATTTGGGTTAAACTGCTGATAAAAAAGTTGGCTTCTTTCGATTGATGATGATGATGATGATGAATCTCCAAAATTGTTCAATACATGCTTCTCACTTGAATCAGATATGTTTGTTTTTATTGTTTTCTGCTTGGAATCTACCGGATTGTACTTTTTGTTTGTTGGTATTCTTTTGAAAATCCTACATAGCGTCCAAACTTCCTGCATTATAATATTCCTCATTAATCAATATAACCCAAATAATGAAGAAAAAAAAATATTTTTTTATAAGTGGTGGTATGCACACACCTACCGGAAAATATATATATATAATTAAGAATACATTAGCAAATCTACACAGCAAGCAATATGTTATTAATTATCGATCATAAACAATTATGTCAAGGAAATGTCTCTACACTCGAATTAAGGAACCTCTACCTCTACAGTTTTCATTCCTTGTAGGTAATTGATACTTTGTTTATATTATTTTTTAAATGTTTATTTACAAGTCATGGTTCAATATATATTTAATGTTAATTCTATCAATAAGACAACTTTAGTAAAAATAATTGGTTTCCAAAAAGTAAAAGCGCGAGCTTTTGTGAGCTTCAGAATTTATTTTATTATTATTTATTTTTGATATGACTTCAGAGATTTATTTTGTTATTATTTATTTTTGATATGACTTCAGAGATTTATTTTAATGTGAAGCTAAGCATGTAAATATCTTGAATAACATCAAAGCCTACAACGTTAACGTAAAAAAAAATTATTATATTTACTACACTTAGCATCATTTAGTATCATGAATAATACTAAAATGACACATATATAAGCTTAATAACTATTCTGTGTCTGATTAAAAGCTGGTTGGTATATATATATATGTGTGTGTGTATTAATCGAGGATGTCTGCTATAATTATATAAGATTGCATACTATATATGATGAAAAGCTTATTAGATATAATATGTAATTAGAGAATTCTCTTTACCGTTGATATAAACAAAAAAAAATCTAGTTTCTAATAACTGATATGATTGATCAATTAATTAAGGGTTAATCCTAATTGATTAAAATTTTATTATTCATTAGAAAACTTGTTTTTCACTTTGAACTTAATTTTTTTAATATGAAGATGTATGGACAACCTTAGTAATAAGTGTGCATCGGTTAAGAACCGAATCGGTTTTTTTGGAACTGAAATTGAACCGAACCAAAGTATATAGGATCAAAACCGAACTCAATCGGTTCGGTCCGATTTTGGATGAAATAAGAATTCAATTTGAAGTTAAGCCTATATTTCAGTTCGGTTTGATTTTGTAAGGTATGGTCAAGGGAAGAGAAGAGATTCTCGAGGACCGATTGCTCCGGTCCCTTAAGGTAAAACAGGTTTAATATACAAAAATTCTAAACGGAACCGAATCGAAAAGAAAAAAATTAAAAAACAAGAACTGACCGAACTAAAATTCACTTGTTCAGTTCGGTTTTTCGATTCAGTCCGGTTCTTGCGCAACCCTAATAATAGAGCTCAATTACAAGACAAAAGGTTGCCCGTCAATTTATATGCTACAAAATTCTGATAATAATATGAAAAAAAATTGGCCACTAAATTCTAGATATAAGACTCCCTGAAAGCTTCTCCAAGGAGCTCTAGGTTGAAAATTTTATATTATAAAGAGTTTCTTTAAAAATCAATAAATCTAATGGGCTCTTTATTTTTAAAACATTAAAATAAAGAATTGATTTGTGTCTATATATAAGTCAAGTCCACACAATTTTAGTTTAAGACAATTATTTGTATTTTTTATGTGATGCTTTATGTTTTTTTGATAAAATTTTTATCTTTTAAATAACTATAAAACAATTAATTTAAAGAATCTACCGAAAATAAATAATAAAACACGCTCTTTTTATGTAAAAAAGTTAAGAAAGATTCTTTAAATAATGGAATATTTTAATTATTTTGAAGAGGAGCATTAAATATGCTCTAATTTCCTATAAAAGAAAATGCTCTAATTAAAAAGTATTCAATATTGGAACAACAAAATTTTATTTTCTTTCTTTGTTAGTAGTATCAACCTATAGTCAAATCCATTTACCTTAAGGACTTATCAAATTAAGTATGAATCAAGATAATATCTAATGATATATATATATATATATATATATATATATATATATATGAACATCAATTAATCATCAAAGTGAATATGGTGGAATAATGGCTTCCAATTGATTGTTGGCATCATTTTATAGTACTGTAAATTAAATGTTATATTTTTATTTTTTATAAAATATAAATTATGTAAATATTTTAATTATTAAACTAAAATTGTAAAATTAATTTTTTATATCTGATTTGAAATTCTAATGAGCTCCTTAATTAATTGTTTCATTACAATGTATTTTTAATTATAATTATAAATTCTCTATATTCTATTTTTTTTCCTATTATTAAATTATGCAAATAAAAAGTGCTTGATAACATTATAGCTATAATAATAATAAATTATTGGAAAAATAGTACTCTTTAACTGAAACTTTTAGCGATTGTGAATTTTAGTCATTTAAAAAAAAAATAAAACTTGACAGTTTGGTCTAAAAGTTCATTCTCTGTCAATTTTAGACGATTTAAAAATCTCACATGCTATGTGTGTAAGAGTTATGTGCTCTTACTGGCTAACTGGATTAAAATGATAGAATTTTAAAAGATGAGACAAAATTTAAAATTTTATTAAAAGTTGTGGTTAAAATATATTGAAATATCATTAGTTGTACATGACTCATCATCGACATATACTATATGATAAATTATCAATTACGCATAAACTAGGGGTGTAAATGAGACAAGACAACTCGCAAGCTACTCGGGATTGACCTGAAATATACTCAAAATTGACTCATTGTTAATTGAGTCGAGCACAAGCTCGAGCTACTCAAGTAAACAAGTGATAGCCTAATAGAGTTTCAATTTATTTAGGTTTTTACCCTTCATATACTTACGTATTTACATTTTTACAGATGTACCCTTAATATATTTATATATTTATATTTTTTTAATTTTTAAAATAATCGAGTCGAGTAGAATAGAACTCAAAAATATAAACTTATCGAGCTCGAGCTCTGAGTTTTGAAATCAAATCGAGCTTGAGTTTATCAGTATTTTGACTCGACTCGAATCAATCACCCCCAAAACTGAACAATAATCGAGTTCAGCAAATTAAGTCGAATATATATATATATATATATAGCTCGGACTCAAGAATATAAGCTCGCTCAAGCTCCAGTTGAGTTTCGAGCTTTGAGTTTTGAGATCGAGTGTAGCTTGAGCTTGCCTCTAGACTCAACAATACCATTTTCCTGTATGTATATGCATTTAAAATAATTATATATATACACCAATATTTCATGTATAAAATTTGTGAATTCACTGATTCTAAATTCTGAATTTGCTACTGATTTGGGTATAGAACAAGCGATTAAGGTGAGCATATTCATTATTCAGGTTGAGTAGTAGCTCATACACATTGTTGGGTAATGCATGCATGTAGAAGAATTAATAACAACATAAATGATTTTGAAATTAAATAAGAAAAAGATAGAAGAAAATTACTTACAACTTGTTGATCAAGGCTGACATAAGTAATTTTGGGATTGGGTGGAAGGCGAAACTCATGCATCATCCAATCAGTTTTAGTTCCTTTGCCAGCACTTCCACTGTAGTAAACCAGTGATTTTTTGAGGCCAATTAATTCTGATGATGAAGAGTAAATTGGCCTGTCAATACCAGTTGCTTTCCAAAATCCAGATCCTGTAACTCTGTTGGGTCTTATGCTGTTCTTGTATTTTCTCCCTCTTTTGCAGAAGAAGTACCATTCTTTATTATTCTCTCCCACTACACTGCTTACTTCTACATTTATTCAAACAAATTAAAAATCAATTACCACATGAAAATGTACAACAATTTCAAATGAATTAACCAAACTTAATTTCTAGCCTACTTTTGTTCGGTTAAATTCATTTTTTAAAGTGTTTCTTTAGTTCAGTTATTTATCATTTCTAAAGTTTTAATAACCCGACGTAATAAATGAATTTTCATTTATACCAAATACATAAACCATTATTTGAAAATAAATTTCATAAAATTTTGGAATTCATTTATACAAACAACCATTTAATATGTCAGTTGTGTATATCAAGCCTTCAAAACTTAATTCAAATTGTACAAGAATGAGTATAACACAGCTCCTGTTATGCGATGGTCTTTCTTTGATAGAATAAAAGGAAAAACACAGAAAAATTATCCTTACTGTTATTGTACATTAATTCCTTTTCAACATATAGTTCGAAAGGTATACCTTTGAATTCCATATACAGAAATGTAGTTGCACTGCCATGGAAGAACACGAGGTAATATTCATTGAAAGTCTCTCAGTAATTTGCTCTTTTTCGGTGAACTTTTTTTTTTTTTTTCAAATTTATAATCTGAAAAATCTTCAACTTTAATTTTTAGACATATTTTGTTGTGAAAAAATGTAAAAAAAAAATCACAAAAAAGTATATTAATTTGTTCGTAAATTTATCCATTTTTGAATACTAGAGAAATTCACTCTTATTAAAAAAATTATTATTTTTCTTAATTTAGTATTTTTTTTATAAAATGAGTTATGTTATGAAAAATAACATCAATCATAAAAAGAAAAATAACATCAATTGTAAAAAAATGAATTTTTTTCTTTTGTAATTTAAATATTTTCTGGTAATTAAGTAACCGTAAAAAACACCTAATTATTGTATAAAAATTCCTACGGTTATTATATATTTCACTGTTATTATTAACTCTGACATGAACATAAAATAGTATTTTAGAAAATCTTATACATCGCACATGATAAGTACAAAGATATAACTGTGAAGATTTATGTTATAAAATTAAAATTGAGAAATTTTTAATAAAAAATTAAGCAGAAAACTGTATGAGAAAAATATTGAGAAAACTATTAATGACATTCACTAAAAATAAGTTTCTTAAACTAGGGTTGAGTAATAACACAATAGGACCAGAAAATTGAATGGAATTAATTAATTTCGATCCGGTTCAAATTTTATTTTTGATATTTTTTTTAAAATTCAGTTCAATTTAATTTTAAATATTAAAAGATAAAACTAAATTAAGAAATGGATTGAAAAATAAGTTAGAAAACGAACCGAACTAGACTAGTTCGCTTTTAACTCTTCTACATTTCTGTTTGATTTAGTTTTAAAAATCGGAAAAAATTAATTTGATTTGGTTTGAAATTGGGATAATAAAACTATTTGAATAGTTCAAATTTGATCCAAATTAGACTTGTTCAAATTTGTTCATGAATAAAATAAACTTAACTTGATCTTATTTTTACGTTCGTAAAACATTAACGTCAAATTTGAGAAAATAAGTATTCGACTCAATGTTTTCATAAATTTTTAGACTCGTTAAAATTATGTATGTAAAATGGTGCATTTTTATTTTTATATATTCCATATTTAAAAAAAAAATGAATTTTATCCATTCATATTTGATAATTATAAGTTAAGTCATGAGATAAATTAGATAAAAGAGTTCTATTTTAAATCAAATTAATTATATATTTTTATACATTATCCAATTTTTACATTACTAAGGATTGTAGGATTAGTTTTCAAATGAAATAAGTAGTCATAGAATTATGATTTTAATTATTTATTTAATTGTTCTCATTGGAATGTCTTTATTCTTCTATAGTATTTTCAGGTAAGTTTGTATTATTTCTTACGATAGATTCTTTCTTAATTTTTCTTACGATAAATTTAGGTATTAACAAATTTAATTATTTTTCATTGTCACCATTTATTTTAATAAAAATATGTAAAAATAATGGACAAATATTTTTAACTTAAATTATCAAGAAGCCTAAACAAGCTAACCTTGAGTTTAAGAAATTTTATAAGCCGAGTTTGAAAAATAAAAATAAAAATTAATCCGAACTTAAACTGATCTTAATCAATAATATAATAAGCTTGACAAAAAAAGAGTTTGATTCGGCTCGACTCCTTTCTGTCCCTAATTTAAACGGAAAGCACAACCTAATTAACTCCAAAGAAAACAGTTGTAAAGGTTATTGGTTGGGACATAGCATCTAATTAATTAAGTATACCAAACATATAAAATTAAGATCAGTATTTTTGTTTTTGGATATATAGAAATAAACTCTATAATGACTGCACTAATCAGTTACGAACTGAATGCAGAGATTTAATTAGGGTTCCAATTAGCAAACATAAAATTAAACACACGTCATTTATAAAAGGGAATAGCGCATTGTTTAGTCAACTTTTAGTGAATCCGTCACTTTTTAAAATTTTAACAATTTAACCAAAATTCATTTATTATGTGTTAATTTTAGTCAACTTTAACATTTTAACATTGTTTAGTCATAACTTTTCAATAAATTATTAAATTTAGTCATAACTTTTAAAATTTTATCATTTTAGTCTATTTGGCAAGTTTGCGCATGTGCCTTTGCCCTTTTGTACACGTATCATGTGACATGTGATATTCTTAATTTGGCTAAAATTGACACAGAACGAAAAATTGCTGGTTAAACTGAAAAAATTTAAAAAAGTGGCTAAATTTGAATTTTCACTCGTGACTAATCAAACAATATAGTTTTTTTCTTTACGAAATAGCACTTGGTTAAATCGAATAATTCATGTAATTATACTGTGTTGATCAATAATATTTTGTTTTCCTTTTGAGAGTAATTCATTTTCATTTGATGGAAGGGAATGGATAATATATTAAAGAAATGGGAATGGATGATCATGAGATGAAATCCTTTTCTTTTCATTTAATTTGTTTTTATTATTAAAAATCTTTAATAAATGGAAGAGACACACACTCAAAAAGGAATAGTTGAATGTCAATTCTTTTCCTACATGTTGTTCTCTTTGATTCAACCCATGTCCATGCATAAAAGAATATATACACACAATTAAAAAAAAAAAAAGCAGCCCTATATATATATATATATATATCTTGAGTGAAAAATATTAAAGTGCATGTATATATAGAATAGAATAAAAGCATGGAAGCTTGGGAGTGGTCTTACTTGGAAGTTCCCAAGGATCATACTTGTAGATATCAATCTGTTTGATAAGTTGAAGAGAAATGGGTTCGTTTTCAGACTTTCGCCGGAGATAGAACCCAACAATCTCTTCATCTGTCGGATGGAATCGAAACCCTGGAAGTATCACTTCTTCTTCTTCTTCTTCTTCTTCTTCATCATCATTCTTCTTGTTATTATCATGTTTAATTTCTGAGCCCATCCTCTCTCTCTCTCTCTCTCTCTCTCTCTTGCCTGGAAAGATAATATTGCATATATCATATGGTTTAAACTTAAAGTATATTATTATTTTTTGGTCCTATGCATGTCTCGGTTAACAAAAGACTTTTGATTTAACATTCATCATAACCCCTGAAAAAGTCTTCTTTTCCTGACTTTCTTTATATGTTTTTTTTTCTTTGATGTTGATGACTTATTCAATTGAGCAAGTTAGATTTAGAACGACTATTCACGATGGTACGCCCTCCGATTCAAGATCTGATATTTCTACGTTTACACTTATAATTATTCTTCGGCCTTTGTATTTAATTATTATTTTTTTGATAGATGGTGATACGCTTAACAGTGGTATCTCAGTTTTCATTTAACAATTGACCAGATTAATTCACTGTCCTCTCCCATTGCGAGCCCTCATGAGATCCACTGCGGGTTTATATGCCTTTACCCACAGCTTCCTGGGAGTACCACCAAGACTTGCTCCCAACCAGGGTCGAATTCCTGACCTCATGAAACCCAAGACAACACTTTGTGCTGCTGGGCCACAAGCTTGGTGGGCCTTTGTATTTTATATATATTACTTTTTTTCCCTCACGTGGTGTTCGTTATTGATATAACTATGTTATCAAATTATTTTTTTTACTTTTTAAGTTAAACTATATGAAACGACCCGAAACCAATACAATACAATAAGGAATTAAATACATAATAATAGTAATTAATCTTAAATTAAAATTCAATAAAAACTCTTTTCCAAAATTATTTTTTTAAAAAACATGGGGTAACAACGATCATTGTTAAGTGAGCAACGTTCGTTGTCAAATGTACAACTCTCGTTGTGAAATAAACAGTGATCGTTGTTAAAATACTCGAAAATGTCAAAAAGTTCTAGTAAGTTACACGAGCTCGTGTGAATCAACAACGAGCTCGTTGTTAAAACAGCAACGATCGTTGTTATCGTTGTTAACCTAATAACGATCGTTGTTAAGTTAAAAACCTTGAAACGAAAGAGTTTCCCAAAAATCAAAGTTCTAAAACAGAATTTTCAACTTTGCCCTGTAAAAGCAGACTGCCATGGACTCAAAATCAACTTATATGTATATACATCAACTTTTCAACTTTAAAACACAAAAAAATTATACATAAGGAACATCAAAATCTTATTAAACGTATAATTGACCTCAAATCAACTTTATATAAACTTCTCAAATTTTATATACATATATACATGAACATGTCAAATTTATCTCACAACCGTACATTTCATCCCAACCAAAAATGCATATAAATATGCTTGTGACTATCCACTAGCCAACCTGATTCTCTATTGTAATGCACATGACCTTATAAGGTCGACAAGCTATCTACAACCTAAAAAATTATGCCAATGAGGTAAGCTGGCAACTCAATAAGTATTTAATCAAATAACCTTGAATACATTAAATCGAAATTACCAAACACATACTCAACAACACAATGACTAAACAGTCGAAATCAAATCTATCAATCAATCATATTTAGTCATTCAATCAAGGAAACATTTCATCAAAACCACATCTCAAATCATCCAAGCAATTGCAATTCACATCAATCTCATCAAATCAAGATCGGATGACTCAACCTCACATTTCCTCACATTTCAATTCATTTGCTCATATCATTTCATAATTAGGTGGCCACCGATGAGACTATCCGCCCGGCTCAGTCTC
>CANYLF010074379.1:0-17634 GCA_948193215.1 Bocquillonia castaneifolia
TCCCCAAGCCCATAAATCAACAAAAAACAAATATAAACAATAGACTTATGATGAAAACACCCTAAAAATGATCTAGAATGATAAACCCAACCTAAAGCTAGATGGCATTCATTTTAGCATTTAAAAGGAACGTACCGTAAACAAGAAAGCATGAGCAGGAACATTTTCAAAGTTTTTATTCATATAATCATGTGAGGATGATGCAAAACATGTTAATTATGGCATGTAATAACAATTAATATCCTAAATCTAACATTTAAATCAAATTTTAAGATGGCATTTTTATACAGAATTCATTTGAGTACAATACGTAGAAATGAGAAGAAAATGTTCATGGCATGTTCATACAATGATTCATTATAACAACATTAATCATGATTTCATGCTTATAAAAAAAAGATTAAAATTAGAAATACTTTACATCCTATGGTTAAGAGTGGCTTTGAATCTCGAATTGCTTGAATGATTTGGGCAAAGCTTCACCTTCAATGGTTAGGAATGGCTTGAGTCCTTCAGATTGCGTGTCTGATTTGGGTAAAGCTTTGCCTCAAGTGAATCACATTCAAAAGAAATAAGAACAACACGTCCTTTTCTAAAGAATTAAGAAGAAAGAGGGGGTTTTCAAAAAAAATGAATCTCAAAAGCCAGAGAGTAAATAATGATAATCAGAGCATTCTCTGGGATCGATTTAGTGTAACGTTTACTGAAGCCTGCGTGCCCTATTTATAGGTAGAGGAAGTGGAAAAAGTGTGATCATTTGTAATCATAATCAGGTCTTGAAATTCAAAATTTGAATAGAAATGATTTGAAATTTGAAAATTAAAAACCGGATAAGATTAGATGAAAACACGTCAAAATTCAAATTTTTCTGGCTGAAAATCGAGGTAGTGGCGTTTGGGACCAACAGCACTCCCATAGTGGTGTTTGAAATGCCACTCCTATAATGGTGTTTGGGGCAAACACCACTGTGGCTAGTGGCGTTGAGCCATTTTGAGGCCCCAAACGTCGGAATCTGAAAAAACATATTAAAGGCAAAAAAGTGCAGAACGACCAATCTATAGCATAAGGAAGTTTCAGGCCATTCTAATACTCATATGAAAAGTTTTGATGAAAACCATCTAAAGTTTGCATGGTTTCAGGTTAAAATTTGTTTCTTTGACTTAAAACAAGCTTTTCAAGTTTCAAAACCTTTTCAAAATCATTTACGTGATCTAGAGAGAGCTAGAACCACTTAAGTGCATGCTTTTCAAACATGGATATCATCATTGGGCCTCTGAGCCGCTTCCTCATATTTGCATCCAAAAATTATGTGTTAACATTTTGCATGTAAATGAACCTAAAGGTTAACTTAGTAATGTAAAATCAATCCATGTTTGTAAATAGAAACTCACAAAGAGCATGCTTTGTATGTAAAATGTAAGGTAGTTTGTTTGCTTTTATGCAATTGTAGTAGTGAAAATGAAGGTAGAAAAAAAGCTAAAAGTGGCTGTAAATTATCACAATTTAAGGAATGTGGTAGTCCGATCACAGAATCTATAAGGTCAAGGCGGCTTATTTCTTAAAGGAATCGAGATGAACACTAATTAAGATATTCTTGATGCCGGTTTGGGTGGCCACTCCCACATTAGCTTCTTCCACTAAATGCGCAGTGTCGTAATCGTTAATTAAGACGTAGTCCACTAAGGAAACCCCTTTTTGTCTACAACACCCTTGGGTAAACCCTTTACTACTAGATAGGGTCATTCCCAATTAGGCTCCCCACGGGTCAAATGGAATCAGTCTAGCTTGCTTCAGAACCCAATCTCCTTCCTTAATTGTCCTTGGTTTAACTCCTTTGTTGAAGGCCCATGCCAATATATTATACGTCTATGTGGTATAGAGCCTTCTTCTTCTTCTCTTTTAAGGATAGCAATTGCTGATATCTCTTCCCTGCCCATTCGGTCTCCAGGAATCCTGCTTCTAGTGTTACTCTCAAAGATCTACATTGCATCTCTATCGACAACACTGCATCTCCCACGAACATTAAAGAAAATGGTGTCTGTCTTGTCACGCTCCGTATGGTTGTGTTGTATCCCACCACTACGTAAGGCAATTATTTTGACCTGTCCTTATAGGCCTTCACCATCTTGGCTAAGATTTTCTTGATAATCTTGTTGGCAGCTTCCACAGCCCCGTTTGCTTGTGGCCTATAAGGTGATGATTTGTAATGTTCGATACCATTTTCTCCTAAGAATTATGTTGTCTCTCCCTGAAATTGTATTCCATTATCAGAAACTATATGATGTGAAATCCTGATCTACACTTGATTTTCTTAGCAATGAATTTTGTCATGTTGTAAGCCGTAACTATAGGAAGTGAAACAACTTCTATATATCTCAAAAAGTATTCAATCGCTACAATGATGTACTTATGGCCATTAGATGTCGTTGGTTTGATCAGACCCAAGATATAAATCTCCCAAGCAAAGAATGGCCATAGGTAGATCCAGTTGTGTAACTTAGAAGGTGGGACATGAATCTGATCTCTATGTATTTGACAGTCATGACAATTCCTTCCCATCCTTATGCAATCCTTGTCCATGGAATCCAATACTATCCTTGCCTTTATATTTTCAATGCAAGAACCTAGCCACCCATGTGAGGACCATAAGTGCCAGCATGAATCTCCTTCATAACCTCCTTAGCTTTTTCTCGGGTAATACATCTGAGCAGCAAACCAGAGGATGACCTCCTATGCAAAATCCTCTCATGGTAAGCAAAACTCCTTGATTGAATTATCAACGCAAAGCATTGCTTACTCATGTAGTCTATAGGGTATTGTTGGGTTTCCAAATACTTTAAGATGTCATAAAACCATGGCCTCTCATGTGGTTTTATCAAACATAACACCTTCTTTCCTTTGTAGCATTGTTGCCTAGCTTTCATTAGTACTAGAGGTCTCTTTCTCACATTGATTGAACTGTCCCATACTGAAGCAAAGGTAGCCAGTTCATTGGCCATTCGATTCTCTTTTTTAGGTAAATGGAAGAGACTACATTTTTGAAAGAGACTTCTTACTTGATGTAGATACTCGGCGTATATGGCTTCAACTTTTCATCTCTTACCTCCCACTCATCAGATGCTTGGGTAATTATCAGGTTAGAGTCCCCATAAATAGAGATTTCTCTGGCCCGTGCCAGGCTAGTAGACTCCAACCCAAAGATGCATGCTTCATACTCCGCCATGTTATTGGTTACCGGGAATTCTAACTTCTTTACGATTGGGATTTTTCTTTCCTTCTGGTGTAACAAGCAATATTCCCATTCCAGTGCCTTTATTGTTCACCGCTCCACCGAAGTATAAAATCGATTCTTATATCTCAATTGCCTTGAGGCCTTTATCTAGGAACTGGAACTCAACTTGTTCTGATAACTCTTATGGGTTAAGAGCAAGAAATTCAATAATCGCACGTCCTTTAATCATCTTCCTTGTAATATATAGAATGTCAAACTTGCTTAATAGGACTAGCCACTTAGCCAACTTCCTAATTGGTTAGTCCATAAGCGTACAGGTCAACAAGTAGTAATAGTGGAAATAAAAGTATCATTTCACAATAGAGAAAGTGGTTTTGGGTATCAATTACTAAGATTTAGATAACTATCCAAACAACCAAATTTTGAATTTCTAAACAAACAATTTAAGGTAAAGCAAGCAATTTAAAGTAATTAGAACAATCAATTTGGATTCAAGTAAAGCACAACTTAAACTTGTAATAAACTAAACACTAAGCAAAGCAATTAAAGGAAATTAACAAACAAGCAAACAATCTAAGATTCAATCAATAGCTAAGAAGCTCTAGGATATGGATCCACACAAGCCAATGATAATACTATGGATATGGGTGCAAGTAAAGGTAAAATCTAACTCAATCAAGTGGGTGAGGGAGGCATATGTAATCTCAACCTATCTCTAGGGTAAGACCCTGAATCACAAAGAATTAAAAGTTAACTCTCATCAATCATTTAACATAAAGCAATTCCAAGCAAGCATAAATCAACCTTTTCCCATATTAGCAACCTTAATAGCTCTCACCATCAAGATATACTAACATTCATACATGCATTTCCATAGATAATCATGTCTTTAAACACAATCATCCACTAACATAGCATTAATAAATGTGGCCACACAATATCAACACTCAAACATAGCTCATATGCAAAACCCTAGGAAAGTGAAAGCACTAACAATCACCAAACACCAATATCCATGGCAAATCAAAGGGGATGGGTGCACAAGAGACTACTCACAACAAATCATAATGAAACATATAAAAGAGAAATTGAAAAATATTACCCATAAATGTGATTTAAATCCAATCAAAGCAAAGGATTTGAAGAGGAAAATAAACCAACTTTAATAGATTTTAAGCAATTTAAGAGTTTACAAACTAGAACTAATCAAATCCAAATATAATTTAACAAAACTAAGAGTTAATTACTTGTTTCTCTCTCTAAAAACTATCCTAAAACCTCTCTAATGGCTGCTAACTCCCTTCTTAAAAACCCTATAATGTTCCTTATACAGTCCCCTTAAAAATGGCCTTGAAAACCCCAAATTTTCTCGGTAGCAGACCAGATTCGGTTTGAGATCCCATCAAATGGTCTGCTCACATGCTACTGCTCGTTTCATCATTTTGGTCCTGATCAAACTGTATTCAAATTGGAATCTACTTTGGGATTTTGCTGCTGCCTCAAAGGATGATTCAACATGTGAGACTTGAAAGGGGCATATCTTAGTCTTTCGAGCTCCAAATCGAGAAATTATTATGTTTAAATTGGAGTTCAGGATGTCTACTTCAATTTCTCTTTTATAATCTTGGACTGATTCCATCATCATCTTTCTTAAAATGCCCTTGACATTTCAGTCGAGGTAGCCTTCGGAGTGCTTCCCGGACTTTGGCTTGTAACTTCTTCATCCTAGCACCAAATGCACTAATTCTTATTGAACTTTGAAGTGGATCTCATGGTGCTAGAATTCTGAAGCTTTTCATTCCTAAACTTCTTCTGCATTGCTCGTTTCGGTTCTTCGAAGTCGACCAATCCGCAAATCCATTTTCTAGCTCTTGGAGGCCCGAATCCCCAAATAACTCCTAGAGCTTCCAAACTCTTTAGGCTTCACACCTGCACGAAATTTACATCAAGCAAAGTATAAATGACTTATAAAAGCCAAGAATTACAAAGCAAGTACATTAACACTTGTATGATGCAAATGCAGGGTAAATTGCTTGGATTGTGCTCTAAACTAGGTTGAATTCCCCTAAATCATGCTTTTCTAAGCCTTAATATATATGTGTGTTGCACACACATCACTAATCAAAATAGAAGCCATGTATTGATGCTTAAGCGGATCCAATTTTGCTACCACTTCTACTTGCTAGGAATGAAAATAATGTTTAAGGTTCTTAGTAGTCCAAATCACTGTTGGGCATGTCTTCTGAACCAAGTCATATTTTTCCTCATAAGGCAACAAATTCTTACTAAGGTAATAAATTGCATGCTCTGAACTACCTCATTTGCATGTGCCATCATAGCCCCTATGGCCTCATCTTCTAATGCCAAACACAAGGTAAGTGTTTTTCCAGCTTTGGGTGGTTGGAGAACTGGCAGGTTTGACAAGTCCTGCTTTATTTTCTTGAATGCTTCCTGGCATTTAGGATTCCACTCAGTTGGCTCATCCTTCTTCAACAGTCTGAAAATAGGGTCGCAGATCATTGTCAATTTTCATATGAATCTGCTAATATATTGCAACCTTCCTAAGAATCCTTTGATTTCCTTCTCTATCTTTGGTGTGGGCATTTCCTGGATGGCCTTCACTTTGTCTGGGTCTACTTCAGTGCCTCTCTAATTGATCAAATATCCTAGCAGCTTCCCCTTAGTGACTACAAATACACACTTCTGGGGTTTTAGTCTTAAGTTGTACCTGACTGCCATTCCAAGAACTTGTCCAATGCTTTAAAGTGTTGTTCCCTAGTAGGAGACTTGACCATCATGTCATCTATATAGACTTCTACCTCTTTATGCATCATGTCATGAAATAATGTAGTGGCCATCCTCTGATACGTTGCCTTCATATTTTTAGGTCAAAAAGGCATCACCTTATAATAGAAAACACCATACTCTGTTATAAAGGTTGTCTTCATCTTGTCAATAAGGGCCATCATGATTTGATTATACTCAGAGAATTAATCCATGAAAGAATACATCACGCTAGCAGCTGTGCTGTCAACAAGAACATCAATGTGAGGTAAAGGGAAGTCATCTTTGGGTGATGCTTTGTTTAGGTCTCTGAAGTCAACGCACATCCTAACCCTACATTCTTTCTTTAGTACTGGAATAGTGTTGGCCAACCATTCTTGATATTCAACCAGTTCTAAGAACCTGGCCTTCAACTATTTTTCTATCTCTCTTTTGATCAACAGTGCCCACTCTAGTCGTAGTCTTCTGAGCTTCTATTTTACTGGTTTCATGTTTAAATCTATATGGATGAAATTTTCTGCAATCTTCCTATCTACTCCTGGCATATCATCATAAGTCCAAGAAAACACATTTTCTCTTTTCTTGAGAATCTATTCAAATCTCTCTCTCTCTCTCTCTCTCTCCAAGGATCATATCGGATGTGATTAGTAATCTGAGGTTTGTCTTTTATACCTAAGTTAAATGCATTTGTTTGAACAGAATTAATGTTAAACATGCTTATGGTATGATCAGTGAAATGCACCACGCCATGAGGGAAAAATCACACATATAAGAAAACTCAGAAGTTATATCACTGACCTTGGAACTGAAAAAAGTGTCCCAAAGAAAATTATTAATAAAAGCATCTAGATCAGAATCTTCAATAGCATTGGCAGCAGTAACTTCAGCAGCAAGCTCCTTATTCTCAGCTTTGCTTTCTCTCAGGGTCACACCTTCCATTTTACCTATCAGGTCTTCAGTAATCAGTTCCTCAATAATCTGAGTAGGGGTCACAACAGAGCATCAGTTATCATTGCACCTAGCACCCACACAGGTCTTTCCAGTTACTGGAATGAAGTAATCATATAAGCCTCCCTTCATCATGATCGGGTCATCCTTGGTAATCCTCTTCTTAGAACACTTACCTTGATATCCCAACCCTCTAAGTGTAGTTTGAGTCTTAAAGTTAGGGAAAGCTATGATTCCCTACTAGTTCTTGCCTAAACCAAGTGCAGGGAAGTAGTTCATCTTCTTAAGCATCAAGTTCACCTATGGACTAGTTGGGTCTTCATGAAAATCCATGATCTGGAAGCCTATTGGAGATATGATTCCTTTAGGAGCTACCTAATTACAACCACAGCCTAAGTTGGCTCAACATTAACTGTTAAGATCCCAGCTTCATGTGGAAACTTAATTTTCTGGTGTAGAGTGGAAGATAGTCCTCCCAAGGAATGGAACCATGGTCTCTCTAGTAGAACTGTAAATGTCATAGGTATGTCCAAGACCATCATATCAACCACTGACTCGATCAGACCCACTTTTATCTCGGCAGTAAATATTCCTTCTACGCTCTTCTTTGAATAATTATGAGCATAATTGACCAAATAAGAGGGCCTCAAATCAGATGGTGAGATTCCCAATTTAGGAAGAAGCTTAGAGGGGCAAACATTGGTGGCTGGCCCATCATCGACCATTACACAATAAGTTTGTTTTCCATTTATCTCGGCAGTAATGTAGAGGGCCTTATTGTGATCTCTACCCTCTAGTGGTAAGTTTTCATCTGTAAACATAATCTCTATGGGCTTCTTCTCCATCACCAGGCCAACCATGTTCTTAGGTGTTACATCCTCAAGGACTCAAATTACAAATAAGGCTTTCACCAAAACCTTCCTACTATATGATTCAGAATAAACCAATAGGTCCCAAATACTATCATTTGCTATGGTCTTCCCTAGCTGATCTATCATAAGGTCTTCTTTGATCTCTACCTTGTCTTCCATAGCTTCTTTAGGTTGACTGTCTTTCTGTTGGCTGCTGTTAACACCTAATTTTTGATATAGGAATACGGAAGCGGCTCGGAGGCCCAGTGATGATTATTCATGTTCTAAATAACATGAATTGAGTTTACATTTGCTTTTTAAAGATTGCATAGCCTCACTTTGAGTGTTTTCTAAGCTTGCATAGCATGTTTTCCTCAAAAAACTTGTTTTAAGCACAAACGATACATTTTTCACACGGTATTATCATAACTTTCTCTACAAGTGTCCAAATGACTTGAAATTTTACTAGTTGGTAGTTGAGGCTATTCCGCACATTTTCTCAGTTTTAAGTTTTTGCAAAATCGGATGTTTGGAAGCCTAAAAGAGCACAATACCACTCTGAAGAGTGGAATTGGGCCCAACGCCACTCTTCCATGTGGAGTTGGGCCCAACGCCACTCATGAGACCAGCGTTGGGCTCAATGCCTCAAGGAAAACTGGCGTTGGGCACCCAATGCCAGTCAGTCAATTTCAGCAGTAAAAAGTTCGTTTTCGGGCTGTTTCGGCCCGGAATGGCCTGTACGAGTCGTAAAGGTTAAAAATTGCATCTTTTTGCATGATCTTGTGTTTTGATTTCAGATATGATGTGTTTGATGTCCTTTGAACATTTTCCATGCATAAAAACCTTTCTTTTTATTGTTTATTGTGTAAAAATCATTTCTTTTGCATAAAGTTTATTTCTTTTGCATAAAAATCACGTTTTTTGAGTTTTCATGCATAAAGGTTGCATCTTTTTATGAACAGTTGTTTCTTTGCATGTTTTAACGATTAAAACTTGTTTATTTATGTTATTTTCAAATTTTTTTGAATAAAGTTTACATCTTTTATGCATTTTATGCTTAAAGGTTGAATCTTTGTTGTTTTATGCATAAAATTTGCATCTTTTGTATATTTTAAATATCAAGTTGTAATCTTTTAATGTTTCACTTGTAAAGCTTGTATTTTTTTTTTGTTTTAAATGATGTTTCCATGTCAGATCTGCATTGAAAGTGTTGTTTTAAAGCATGTACATGTTTGTTTTGCATAAAGTTATAATCTTTGGATGTTTTATTTGCAAAGTTTGCATCTTTATTGTGTTTTATGCATGCCTTGTTTAGATCTAGGTGGTTTTGCAATGTTTCATATATTTTCATGTATTTTGATGTTTGTTTTATGAATTTTCATCCTTATTTGATCATTTTTGGGGCTTGGTCAACCCTGAAAATTGCATTTTTCATCAAATCATGCATGATGCATGTTGTCTGGCAACCAACACCATAAGGAGGAGTGGCGTTGGGCCCAAACGCCTGTAGGTAAGTGGCGTTGGGCCCAAACGACAGTCTCCTAAGTGGCGTTGGGCCCTCTTATTTCTTCGGTGCTATTTTACGGGGATCGCTTGTGTACAGTAGTTTTCACGCGGAATGAAGCGACAAGGTAAGGTTCTGAACCTTCTTTGGTAATTGTTTAGGTCTGTTTATGCATGAAATTGGTTAATAATGTCTATTTGGTAATCATTTTAGGTCTAAAATGGTAGAAACCCTAGGTTGTGGTGTTGTTTTGATGTGTTATATGTTTATATCACTTATGCATGTAAATTGACCCTAATTATGGTTGGTAATTATTAAAATTAACTCCTGCTTGTTATTAGAAACTCACTCGTGCATGCTTGTATGTAAAAGGTAGGTTATAAATTGTTATATGTTTTTATTGCTTTGATAGAAGGAATGAAGAGTGGTATAATACTAGGAGTATTGGGTAAAGAATCACGCTCTGGAATTGATAAGTCCGATCCTTGAATCTCTGGGGTCAATGCACCTTTCATATTCTTAAGAGGAATTGAGGTGTACACCTTGTAAGACATTTCTGATGCCGGTTCGAGTGAAGACTACCACTTAAGCCCCGCAGCTGAACACACCGTGCCGCAGTTGCTAGTCATGGCTCAGGCTCTTAGGCAAAACCTCCTTGTCTTCAGTTTGGAGACTCCATTGGGGACCTTTGACTGACAGACTTATGATTCAAATGATTCTACCAATACTATTTTTATTATGCTAAACTCTAGTTTCTTTGCACTCATTCTTGCATTACAACACCCTACCTCACAGGTACCATTGGTCAAGTCGCCTATGATTTACAAGGGTTCTTCATAGGAGGCAAAATCAATGACTACCACTCAAATATGGAATTGTCCTACTATTGCTTACCATCTTTGTTCTGGTTAATGAGTGATAGTTAATGGAAAATTCTGAGCTGAATGTTCTACCATTACTTGAACCTTTTTTGAAAAAGGGAGATGGTTAATGGGAGTTCGCCTTCTATGGGAACCTTCTTTTAGTCGAACATGAGCGAAGCCATGTAATGACCGTAGCAACTTCCTTTAGGACTTACCAAATGATTGCTTTGTTATGTGATGCGATGAAGCCATTGATTTGACCTGGTCTAGTGTTATTGCCCTTGAATGAAACCTCTAATCGCTTCCTATGGGGGTGTCGAGTGTTAATCTAATTATACCTGACTAATGTGGCCCTACAGCATAGGATCAGTTAGGATTTGAGAAGAGTGACCTTAATTACTACTTGTGTGCAAGGGATGTTGGTGCGTTGGTCTAATTGTACTTGACTGATGCTAAAACAGCCTTGAAGCATAGGAAATGTTAAGGACTCATCAAGAGAAAAGACGTGGGATAGGGGCATGACAATGACTTATTGTTTGGTTTGAATGTTGAGAGCTTCCTTTGAGTGCAAACGTGCATGCTACGTCGGCAATAGCATCCCCTGTTGATGCAACGGCCTAAACCAATTCCTAGGAATGTTGACTTGCCAAATGAATACGTGTGTGGGAGAAATAAGGTTGGAAGGTCTACCACTTGGTAGTATGTGTGTTTGACTAACGTTTGTTACTTGTGTCCCTACATGTTGCTTGCATTCATGCATACACGCATACATGCATCCTTGCATATACATGTCATAACACGCTAACCTTTTGTTTTGCAGAAATATGAATCCTCCTAAGAACCCAATGAATGACATGTACTTTCAAGTTATCCAAAATTTGATCCAAACCGAGGTTCGAAAGGCTATGCAAGAGGAAAGACAACGGGGCAACATGCTGGTTGTACCATTGCCTGGGAGACCGCTACCTTTGGATTTTGAAATGCCCATGATGGAGAAATATGATGGCTCGACTGACCCAAGGCTTCACCTCATGCAAGCTGACATCATGCTACGAGCAATACTTTTATCACCTACCCAAATAGTCAGAGCATTTTCACTAACTTTGGAGGGGGCTACCATGGTATGGTATCAGACATTGTCTTTCAGAATCAAGAATGACATGGAGCTCCTGTGGGCAACCTTTAGGGAACATTTCCTACCAAAGATGGGTGAAGTAGTTCCACTAGTGCCATAAACTACTCTTGTCATCGACCTGTCCAAATCACTGTTAGATAATTTCAGTTATTTATATGAGAAGAGGCTTATTATCCAAAGGATGGGAGGTCCTGTTGTGATAACACCATAATGGGGGCCCAATGCCTGGAAATATTGGAGATATTGTGTTTGTATAGGGCATGATGCTGACCACTACCGGTTGTTGAAAGAAACCCTGCATACCATTATCACTAGAGATGGATTAGAGGAGAAAGAGTTAGGAAAATTGTATCGGCCAAGTACCCCTAAGAAGAGAGCCATTCCAAAATTTGACTTACTTCAAGGAAATGTGTAAGGTTCAGCCCTAGATCTGTTTGATAAGATGATTACTAAGGGTTTCCTTCACCTAGGAAAGCACACCGGACCTCTCCCCGATATGGATACCCCTTACTGTCAATATCACCGCCGCAATGGGCATTATTTGGAGGAATGTATCTCCTTTGTCGATGAATTTCAAAAGCTGGTCCAGAAAGGAATCATCGTTGATATGGGAGAAGAAATGTGGGGCTTTACTGATGAATGGACTATGATAGATGAGGTTCGGCCACCACTAGGGAATCCAGGAAGGATAACATTCACAGAAGATGAGAGCCGGTGGATAAGGGATTACCTAATTCGACATCACCTTAATGAGATGCCTGTACTGATTGAGTTTATGGAAGAACAAAGGGAAAAGGAGTTTGGTGAGAAGCAACCTGAAGATATGGAAGTTTGAAGTGTCACCCAGGACCAAGGGCTAGATAGGCAGTAGATTTAGGAAGCTTTCTTTCATTACTATTGTTATTTAAATTTTGTGTGTTTTGATCAGTTCTAATAATATAATAAAAGCCTTTGTTTTTATCATTTTGTTTTCCTTTCTAAGGTCAATGATATGAACACCAATTTCGCTTACTTATGTGATGTTTTACCTGATGGCACTGTACATTGCATAGATCATACCATAAGCATTTTTGACATTAATTCTGTGTAAACACATTCTATTAATATTGGCACAAAAGAACAACCAAAGGAAATAACTCTTGCATTTGATATTACTGCTAATGAGAGAGAGAAATTTGAAAAAATATTAACTAAAAGAAAACGTGTATTTGCATGGACCTATGATGATATGCTAGGCATTGACAGGATGATCACCGAACATCGTATCCCTATAGATCCTACCAAGAAACCAGTCAAGCAGAAGCTTCAAAGACTCGGACCTAAATGGGCCAAGCTAATTAAAGAGGAAGTTGAAAAGCAAATCAAAGCCAGATTCTTGGAAGTTGTCACTTACCCAGAATGGTTAGCCAATATAGTTCCAGTCGCCAAGAAGGATGGAAGGGTCAGAATGTGTGTAGACTACAGGGATTTGAACAAAGCATCACCAAAGGATGATTTCCCCTTACCTCATATTGATGTTCTGATTGATAATGCAGCCGCAAGCACCATGTATTCCTTTATGGATGGCTTCGCTGGCTATAACCAGATAATGATGGCACTAGTGGACAAGATTAAGACAGCCTTCATCACAGAGTGGGGTGTTTACTGCTACAAAATCATGCCTTTTGGACTAAAGAATGCAGGGGCAACCTACCAAAGGATGACCACAACTTTATTCCATGATATGATGCATAAGGAGATTGAAGTTTATGTAGATGACATGATGGTCAAGTCCTCAACTAGAGAGGATCACTTTGAAGCTTTGGACCGATTCTTGGCATGAGTTGAAAAGTATAACCTCAGGCTTAACCCGAAGAAATGTATCTTCGGAGTAACCTCCGGAAAGCTCCTAGGACACATTGTAAGTCAAAAAGGGATTGAGGTAGATCCAGACAAGGTAAAAGCCATTCAAGAGATGCCAGTTCCAAAGACTGAGAAGGAAGTTAGAGGATTCCTAGGGAAGATTCAATACATCAACAGGTTCATCTCCAGGTTAACTATGATCTGTGAGCCCATTTTCAAGCTACTCAGAAAGGATCATAAGGCTGAATGGGATGAACAATATCAGAAAGCATTTGACACGATCAAGCAGTATTTAATGAATCCACATGTTCTTCAACCTCCCAGGGTAGGGAGACTACTAATATTGTACTTGGCCTTGGAAGATGATGCTATAGGAGCGATGGTTGCTCAAGAAAATGAAGGTGGAGTAGAACATGTTGTCTACTACCTTAGTAGAAAGCTGTTGTCCTATGAAGCAAAATATGTCGTTATTTAGAAAACTTCCTATGGACAACACGGAAGCTGAGGTATTATTATCAGTCTTATCAGATTCAAGCTGTGGCAAAAGTTGATCCGCTACGTTACCTGTATAAAGCTCCAGTGCTGATAGGGAAGCTTGCTAAGTGGTTGGTATTACTGACTGAGTTCGACATGCAGTACTTGACCAAGAAAACTATCAAAGGGAGAGCAATAGCAGAGTTTCTAGATCTTAATCCACTAGAAGGGCAAGAAACATGGGAGTATGAGTTCCCAGATGAATCACTTTATTTGATAGAGGCAGACGGATGGAAGCTATACTTTAACGGAGCAGTGAACCATAAAGGAGCTGGAGTGGGGGTAATCCTAATCACGCATGAAGGAGAAAGTATTCCTTTGTCTAAGAAGTTAGACTTCGAAGTCACTAATAGCATGGCTGAATATGAAGCATGTGTCTTTGCAGCAGCAGTCAAGAACCTCACGGTGTATGGAGATTCAATGCTCATCATTAACCAAGCTTCAGAAAACTAGGAAGTAAAAGATGAGAAACTGAAGTCTTATGCAAAGTACATTCAGATGCTCACTCTGAGTATTTCTAATTGTACCTTTGTACATCTACCAAGGGAAGAAAACCAAATGGCAGATGCATTGGCAACTTAAGCATCTATGTGGGACAATCTTAGAGATATAACTATGAAACCTCTAGTGGTGTGTAGAGCCAGAATTCCTTGTTACCAAGGCAAGCGGGTAATGATTGTGAATGGACCAAAGGAGAAGCCATGGTTCTATGAGATTCTGAAATTCCTAGAAAAGAGGGAATATCCAGAAAATGCTAATGGGAAGCAGAAACATGCCTCAAGGGTCAGTTTAAGAAGCTATACTTACCATGAGGGGATACTCTAAAGAAGGGCTTTGAATGGAATACTACTTCGATGTCTGGACCAATATGAAGTGGAAGAAGTCATGAAAGAGATTCATGTAGGAGTGTGTGGACCCCACATGAGCGGGCATACTTTAGCAAAGAAGATAGTCCGGCAAGGATTCTACTGGAATAAAATGGATAGAGATTGTATCAACTTGGTCAGAAGGTGCCACAAATGTCAGTTGCATGGGAATAAGATACATTTGCCACCAACTGAGCTTCACAATTTAACATCTCCTTAACCATTCTCAGCTTGGAGGATAGATATCATTGGAGAGATAAGGCTGACAGCTTCCAATGGTCATAAATACATTGTAGTGGCTATTGAATACTTTTCAAGATATGTATAAGCCGTCTCATTACCAACTGTCACAACAAAGGGTATGGCTGAATTCATCAATAATAAGATCATCAATAGGTTTGGAAAACCACATCACATCATTTCAGACAATGGTGTGCAATTCTAAGGAGAAATTGTGAATCTGCTAGAAAAGGAAGGGATTGAGCATCATAAGTCCTCACCCTACAAGCCACAAGCTAACGGGGCAGTTGAAGTGACTAACAAGACTATTAAGAAGATCTTGGCCAAAATGGTGAAGACCTACAAGGATTGGGTAGATAAACTACCTTTTGCAATCATGGGTTACAACACAACCATACGAAGTGCAACAGGGGAAATGCCATATTCATTGGTGTATGGAGGTGAAACAGTGATGACAATTGAATCTCAAGTTCGATCACTGAGGGTGGCACTAGAAGCTCAAATTCCTGAAGCATAATGGGCTAAAGCAAGGTACAAGCAGTTGTCTTTAGAGGAAAGGAGGAAGAAAGCTCTCCATCATATGCAAGTGTATCAGCAAAGAATAGCAAGAGCTTTCTATAAGGGAGTCAGAGTCAGGCCAATCAAAGAAGGGGATTGGGTGTTGAAGCAGGCTAGGTCTATTACATTTGATCCTCGGGGGAAATTCAAGCCAAATTGGGAAGGTCCGTATCAGGTCAAGAAGATCATGTCTAAGGGAGCTGTGAAGATTTCAGATCTAGAAGGGAACGAGTTCGAGCAACCCATAAACATGGATAGTCTTAAGAAATACTACCTTTAGAGAAAAATGTGTAAAAATAAATCCCGATGAGTTGAAAACCCATTTGGGTGGCTCATGCAACATAAGGAAGCCCGCTAAAGTGAAAACCTTGCAAAAAGGCATTTTAGGCAAAAATTAGGGCAAAAAAGGCCTGCTAGGGTGAAAACCTCACAAAGAGGCAGTCTAGTCAAAAGTTAGGGCAATGAGAGAAGAAAGCAAGGAAGCAGTAATATCAAGTGTAAAAGCTAAAGTACGCTTATGGTGTTAATATTAATAAAATGAACCCTTTGCAAAAGAAAAGTGTCAAACTTTCTTATAGTACTTGATTCTGTGTCTACATAACTAAAAAACTAAAACATTGCATGAATAAATGAAATGGTTATGAGACTTAATTCTTCTTGTTTTTCTTTAGCCACTTGATGTTATCAAAGCTTGCATTCATTTCTTTCCTTGCATCTTCCTTTGCTCTCTTTGCATTATTTCTGTTGCTTGTAATATACAATTCAGCACCTTTGCCTTCAAAATTAGACAGTTTAGCCTGCAAATAAAAACATGCCATGAGATTCACATTGACAATGATATGAACAGGTCAACAGCAACATTTACTAGTTCAACCCAAGCCTTATATTCATCATTAGTAGTTGGTCCTTAGGTAAAGCTCAGATTCCTTGTAAAAGATCTACTAGCCCAGCGACAATGGATTTCCCTCAAGAAGAATGGAGTAACAGCATAAGGAGTAAAGGATGGAATGGGATGTAATATTCTTTGAGCCATGCCATACTGCCTACAGACTCCAGATGGAGTATAAAAGGTGGGGTAATAAACTCCACATGTCACTATACTATTACCGAATTGCAAAATGGTCATCAGTTTTCAATTTATTTCATTTTACTCACTAATGTTCTATTTAATTTCAAATTGAGGTCACTCGCCAAAATTGAACCCAAAATTGCTAACGTGGCAACCGGAGAGAGAATATTCTAAATAGATTCTACCATGTCAGCCACACATCATTTGCCAACTCAAATTGACTCCTTGCCTACGTGGCAGCTTGGACACATCAGCATATACCCATTTACATTTACAGATGAAATCTCTCTCTCCAAAAAAAAAAATGAAAACCTCTCTCTCTTTCTCCCTCGCAACTCATCTTCTTCCTCTCTTTGTGCTCATTCCAGCTAAAACCCTAAGGATGCTTACAATGAAAATCGAAGCCTAAGGATGCTTGAAACCCTTTACTACTTCTTCAATCGCATATGTCTTTTTCTTCTTCTTGAATTACTTATCTTCTTCAATTAACTATTTTTTCTTCTCGCTTAATTTATGCCCTTGTCGATTTCTGACCAGCTCTATTCTATTATTGATTTCTCTTTAGTTTTCTTCGTCTTTCTTCTTCGTCAGTTACTGATATTATTTCTTCATTTCTGTTATCTTCAATTTTCTCATCTTTCTTCATTGATTAACAATTGTTGTTCACATTTGCCATAAATGGAGGACCAAATTTACATTCCAAACTGTCATTGCAATGAAGTGGCGATTTTGAGAACCTCTTGGACTGATGCAAATCCAGGAAGATGTTTCTTTGGTTGTCAACGTTACCAGGTTAGTATGAAATTGTTTTCATTTTGAAACAATCTGTAATAGCAATTTGATAATTATCTTTGAATGATGTCTTAATGTGAGTTGATCATTAGCTGTATGTAATTTTTTGGTTTAGCAGGTGGGGAGTAGGAGTGGGAGTGGGAGTGTTTATGGTTTTTTTAGGTGGTTTGATCCACCTGTGTCTAATAGAACCAGGACTGTAATTGTAGGGCTATTGAGAAAAATGGAGACTCATGAAAAGGAGGAGGAAATTTAGTCCCCAGCAAAAAGAAATGGCTTCTAAATTTAAGTTTGATTGTAATTGGATTCATAATAGGGCGTTGTTGCTGCACATGAGATTGACGAATCTGATGGAGATGAAGTTGGAGCAGAAGTCTTTCTGAGATGAAGTTGGAGAAGAAGTCAAAGTCGAAGTT
>CANYLF010074439.1:0-13780 GCA_948193215.1 Bocquillonia castaneifolia
AATAATAATAATAATAATAATAATAATAATAATAATAATAATAATAATAATAATAATAATAATAATAATAATAATAATAATAATAATAAGTTAGTGGACAATCTCTACAAGACAAATCCTACACCTCTTCTCATCTTCTTCATCTTCTTATCTTCTTCATTTTTTTTCTCTTCTTATTCTCCAAAACACCATTGTTAAACCTTGGAGCTTTTGAGTGAAAAGTATAGTAAGTTTATAGGAGCTTATCTTAACTAGAAGCTTAATTGGTGGATTGGAAGCTTAATTGAGTTAGTTTATCCCTTTATGTGTTGTTTAGTATGTTAGGGTTTAGTGGTATTTGGGGGTTTATGGTTATTATTGCATAATCATCTTATTAATGTATGTTAGAGAGATTATTAAGTATTAATTGTATATTTGGCTGTTATTTTGGTTATTGAATTATTGTTGGTTGTATTCTTGTGATTAGGGGACCCTAAAGGCAAAGGGATTGAGAGGGGAGGCCAATAGGCTTAAATTGGTTGATCTTCACCTTTTTGTAAGTATTTAATTGATTAATCTTGTGTACATTAAGTGGAAATTTCTATATTTGCTTGATTGCTATGTTCTTGGATTGAATTGTGTATTGAATTGTTGATGGAGTGTTATTGGTTGAACTTTGAAGTAGTGTAATGGTGATTTGATGAGATTTTGATTGAATTACAAAGTTGTGAGTTGGTTGTGATGAGTAATGTGATAATTTATGATGAGAATTGTGATGTGATGTGGTGATGTGTAATTGTGATTGTAATTTTGATTATGAATGGAAAAGGATGACTCTTGGGGAATGTGGTATGTGTGTGATCGGGAAAGTTGAGTCAGCCGGATAGCTACCCGTATGTGTGAGATGGTGAGACTGAGCCGGGCGGATAGTCTCGTCGGTGGCCAACTAATTGTGAAATGATATGAGTAAATGAATTGAAATGTGAGGAATTGTGTGGTTGAGTCATCCAACCTTGATTTGATGAGTTTGATGTGAATTGCTATTGCTCAGATTGATTTGGGATGTGTTTTTGGTTGATTATTACCTTGGTTAAATGATTGAATGTGATTGATGATTAGATTTAATGCAGTTTGTATAGTTGTTGTAAGGAATATGTGTTGGTAATTTCAATTTAGTGTATTCAAGGTTGATTTGATTCAATGCTTATTGAGTTGCCAGCTCACCTCCTTGGCATTGTTTTACAGGTTGTTGATAGCTTGTTGATTGTAGAGCTCACGTGCATTGCAATAGAGAATCAGGTTGGCTAGAGGACCATGAGCACGAGGATGTTTATATGCATTTTGGTAGGATGTAATGAATGGTTGTGAGATAAGTTTGACATGTTCATGTATATATGTGTATATAATTTGAGAAGTTTGTATAAAGTTGACTCTAGGTCAATTATACGTTTAAAACGGTTTTGATGTTCCTTATGTATAATTTTATTGTGTTTTAAAGTTGATAAGTTGATGTATATATATATATGTTGATTTTGAGTCTGTGGGAGTCTGCTTTTACAGGGAAAAGTTGAGAATTCTGTTTTAAAACTGTGATTTTTAGGAAACTAGTTCGTTTCAAGCTTTTTAACTTAACAACGATCATTGTTAGGTTAACAACGATCGTTGCTATTTTAACAACAAGCTCGTTGTTAATTCCCACGAGCTCATGTAGCTTACTGGAACTTTTGGCTATTTTCGGGTTTTAACAACGATCATTGTACATTCAACAACGATCGTTGTACATTTGACAATGATCATTGCTAATTGGACAACGATCGTTGTTACTTGTTTTTTTTTTAAAAAAAATAATATTTTTAGAGGGAGTTTTATTTGAATTTTAAAAATTTATTAATTACTAATATTATGTATTTAATTCCTTATTATATTGTATTAGTTTCGAGTCGTTTCAAGTGTTGTAGTCACCTCACCAACGGTTGTGGTTGGTGGTGTCCATTTGTTTAGAACATGATTCACATCGATTTGGTCACTATCCAAATAATATTGCATATGCAATTTCCAATAAGGATAGTCACTTCCATTGAAGTAAGGTCTCAAGCTTCCAAAGCACCCGACATCTCTAGTGATCTTCAAGCTCCCAATTAAGGAATAAATGAGCTATTAGGCTCTGATACCAATTGAAGTGCCCAAGAGAGTGGGGCGGGGGTGAATTGGTGCGAAATTAGAAAATAAAAAATTACTTTGGAGAATAGACAGAATTTTATAGTGGTTCGGTCCAACTCTTGACCTACGTCCACTTCTCCCAAATACACAATTTGGGGTTCCACTACCACAAATGGATTATAAGGAGATTTAATAGGCTATCTCCAACCTTTACAATGAAGATTTCAAAGGCTATCTTCAACCTTTACAATGTGAGATTTCACAGGCTATCTCACAACCTTTACAATGAAGATTTCACAAGCTATCTTCAACCTTTACAAAGAGAATTACAAAGGCTTTCTCCAAACCTAGAGTTTACCAAGGTTTACCCCAAACCTAGTGTTTACAAGGCTAACACCAAACCTACCCAAGTGTTTCCCAATCCTCACAAAGATTGACACTTGTACAAGGTAGAAAGATCACTCAACCCAAGCAACAAATGTTCTAGAGCTCTAACTACCCACCCACAATAAATTCACAAATGAATTTATTTACAAAGAATTTTAGAAAAATTAATTGCAAGAGTTTGGCCATCTAAGAATGTGTGTTCCTTTTTTAAACACAATTAAAAGTGGTATTTATAGCCATAAACCCCAAATCTATCTGTTGGAAATAGTTTAAAAAAAGGTTTCCAACGGATAGTTAACTTTTTGAAATTTTCAGATTTACCGTTGAATCGCGAGCACGAAATACTCCTCGCGGCGGGGAAATTTGAAAAGTTGTTGAACGGCAACTTTGTCTCGGGATCCAGCGAAGCTCGTGGGGGTGAAATATTTTTCACGGGCACAACCAACTTGCGTAGATAAGGCTATGCTTTCTGTTTCTTTGGTCACTATTTTACGTGGGCGAAATCATACTTCGCGGGCGCGATAAACTTGCATAGATAAGGCTATGCTTTCTGTTTCTTTGGTCACTATTTCACGTGGGTGAAATACTTTATCGCGGTCGCGATCTTGCTTAGTCACGAAGGCGATCTTTATTTCATGTGCACATCTAGAAACAGAGATTTCAGCATTATCTAGAAGACTTTGTCGCAGGCGTGACTCTATAATCATGGGGGCGATTATGTTCCAAAAAGAAACAGAGAGTTTAGAGCTTTCTGGAGCACTTTGTCGCGGCCGTGATTTCTTTCATCGCGGGGGTGAAATAATTTCGCGGGCGTGATTTATGGGCCT
Organism: Bocquillonia castaneifolia; assembly: GCA_948193215.1. Classification (NCBI taxonomy): domain Eukaryota; kingdom Viridiplantae; phylum Streptophyta; class Magnoliopsida; order Malpighiales; family Euphorbiaceae; genus Bocquillonia; species Bocquillonia castaneifolia. Next base: position 3,354 of record CANYLF010074439.1, read on the forward strand.
GAAACATTTTCATCATGTCAACTTGAATTTATTCAATCCTGAACAATTGGAAACTTTGTTAGATTTAAAATTAAGGTTGTTAAGCTCAAAATAAGATAGATTGTAGGTACTTAGGCCAACACTGTATGGTTAAAGGAAGGTGACAAGAATACTTAATCTTTTCATAGAAAAGTGAGTAACAGACATAGATCAAATGAGATTCAAAAGATAGTAGATGACGATGACATTCAATATGTGGAGGAAGCAGATATAGGCCAGGTTATCATGGCTCATTTTTCTAATCTTTTCACAAGTCTTTAACCACTTGAATATAAAAGAGTCTTGGATTCCGTGAAGTGGAAAGTGACAGATCAAATGAACAAGAAGTTGGCTAGGCCGTATACAAGAGAGGTTATGTCAGCCATGAAAACGATGCACACAACAAAATCTCCAGGCCCAAACGGTATGCCTGTTCTTTTCTATAAACATTTTTTATCTACTATTCATCATTCTGTAGTCTCTAAGCTGCTAGATATTCTGAATAATGGGGTGAGCCCTAGTTTCATAAATCACACTTTTATTGCTCTCATTCCCAAAATTAAGAAACCTTTGCATGCTAAAGACTTCATATTAGTCTTTGTAATGTTGTGCTTAAGCTTGTAAATAAAGCCATAACTAATAGGATTAAGAAGTGTTTACCTACTATCATCTCCCTTAACTAATCAGCTTTTTTCCCGGGTAGGCTTATCACAGATAATTCTCTCATTGCATTTTAACTTTTCCATCACATGAAACATAAGAAATCAGCATCTAATGGTCACTTTGCACTAAAATTTGATATGAGTAAGGCTTATGATAGAGTTGAGTGGGATTTTTTACTTGTAATAATGCTCAAATTGGGTTTTCATTCCATATGTGTAGACATTGTTATGCGATGTGTCTCTACAGCTTCGTACTCTATTCTCCTCAATGGTGAGCCTTAGGAAAAAAATTTTCCACAAAGGGGAATCTGTCAAGAAGACCCTTTATCCCCATATTTTTTTTTATTTTGTGCAGATGTTCTATCTTTTCTTTTGCAAGCAACTGAAAGCAATGGTGAATTTGAAGGCATTAAAATTAGACAGAAAACTCCAACTATTAGCCATCATTTTTTCATCAATGACAATGTTATTTACGATTATCCTAAACTCTAGACAAGCTGATGTCGTCACTCGGATTCTCCATCAATACGAACTTGCTTCGAGTTAGCGCATAAAATATGATAAATTTGAGAAAGAATTCAGCCTTGATGTTAATTCTTCCTTAGTGGAATCTCTTCTCCAAACGTTTCAAGCAAGATTGGTGGTTCAACACTATAAGTATCTAGGTTTTCCTGCTTCATTTGGTAGAAAGAAAAAAAATTTATTTGATTCCATACTTGACTGGGTGAGTAAGAAGCTAAAGGGGTGGAAGGAGAAGTGCTTATTAAAGGATGGAAAGGAAATCCTAATTAAATCTGTGGCCTAGGCAAATTGAGATTTCACTAAGAAAATCCTAATGTCAATTCTTCCTTAGTAAATTTTCTCCTCCACTTATGTCTTAAGTTGTATTATCGGTAACTACCACTCACGATTGAGATGACTTCCTCATCACTTGAACCCTTGAATGGGGATGACGGTAAAAGGAAGTTTACTTGCGTGGGAGCCTTCTTAGCCAACCTGGTGGTCCTAAACCCAGCATATAATGATTGTGGTAACTTCCCCTAAGTTATGCTCAAGTAATCCTACTTGCTGTAATGCTACCATGAGTATTTATGATCATTAAGCCTAAAGCCTATGCTGAAACTCTGTCTATTTTGAAAACAAGTTGAGGTAGAAGGATACAGACTCGATTATCATGAATACTATTGTTTGGTTTGGATGCTTGAGAGATTTTGCATGCTCGACGGTACCATTAACCCCTGTTGGTGAAATAAAGTACCCAAGCCATGACCTAGGAAAATGGACTTTGCCATGGAACACGTGTGTGGGAGAAATAAGGTTGGAAGGTCTGCCGCTTGGCAGTAATTTTTATTTGTATAGCTAATAGTTTCCTTGTTTTCTTTATCATGCATACATGCATTTGTTTATACCTAACCATTTGTTGGTCTATAGCTAACATGGCAAGCAACTCTCGACATCCCCACAATAGCTCACATCAGAGGAATAAGACCGCTAGCACTTCCTGAACAACATTTGACCTGGATACAAATCGTACCAAAATTCTATATATAGAACAACCCATGTCAATTACCTTTGAAATATTAAAAGAGTAGGGAATGATTACATCCAAACCCGCTCGCTTCGGCCCAAACATAAGCTCACCAAATTACCGAGCAGGGACCTACTATTCTTATCATGAGATTGAAGGGCATAAGACTGACAGTACCAAACCTTAAGGAGGGTAATACAAGACCTCATTGATGATGATGTTCTTATAGAGATTGGGATGGAAAAATATGTCCACAGTTCTTGTACCGGTGACTAGGACTCTCCTCCTCTAGAAGACGATTATGAGGGATGTGATAATTTATGGGGGATAGAGTGGATGCTATTAGAAGTATATGAACAACTAACAGAACACGGGATGTTAACCAGGGTTCATCCACTACCTACTGCCAAGGATGGGGTGTACTGATCTTATGCATTCTATGATTATCATTGTTGTGCTGGACATTATATTGATGAATGAATAGTATTTAGAAGAACGATCAATGAGCTTATCAATGATGATGGGATTGCCATCTCAGATAATGGATTTATTACCTTTGTAGAAGTAGAAAGACATGAAAAGATCAGAAATTCATTCCCTAGATTGTTTAAATGGGGAGAGGTACCACCGTTGCACCTAAGAGGGCCACCTTTCACTATCAAATGTACACTCGATGAGATTTTTAGAGACTTGATGGAAAAAGGGTACTTGCAACGTATCAATCAACCCATCTACTGTGGACGTAATTCCTTCTCAGCCTATGAATACAACTGATATCACCAGGCAATTGGGCACCACCTGAAGGATTTTTGCAGGTTCACGGAGGACGTAGGTGACCGAGTCTTAGAAAGAAAATTGATTAGTTTGGGAGATGGCACTATGGGATACTCCACAGAATAGGGTGATTATCATATGGTTCATGTACCTGATATGATTGCCTCAACCTCGGCCTTCACAAGAGATTTAGCCTATTGGAGAATCTTCTAAGTTGTGCCATTGTTAAATGAAAAGGGAAACTAGCTCTTAGACTACATGGTAGAACATCATTGTGATGAGATACCTGTAGTCCTTAATCATCTCGAGGGAGAGAGGAAGAAGAGGAAGAAAGAGAGGAACTAGTGGAACTTAAGCAGCTATAAATAGGAGAACAAAGCAGATATAGGATCTCCAGCAAACTTGCAGTCGATAGAAGCACTTTTTGCTTTGAGCAAGTGTTTATGTAATAAAATCATATCATAAAATTTTGTTTGTAAAAATAATGGTCTGTATAAGAACAATGCTTTCTTTTATACATGTATTATATATCTTGTCTTTTCTTAACTTATGTTTAATGCATACATCGAGATAAAAGTGGTTGATTGAACTCAAAATTATGATACAACATACAAAGGAAGGGCTAGCTCAGAATTCAATCAATCCCTTAAATAATTTGATATGATGCCATTATATAAATTGTTTTACAAAATGAGACCATGTTGGAAGAAAAAAAACCTGCCATACTAAAAAAAGATCCTTAATTGAGCATTCACGAAGAGCAACACAAAAGCCTACACATTTTCTAGTCAACCAAGCATAAAGAAGTACGCCTCAAAGCTAAACTCCCATCCTTGCTGCTCAGTAAAGAAATTCCAGCAAGTGTTTAAATCGATTCAAACTACAGTGAGAGGTAGTGAGAAAGATGCTTGCCAAAAGCAAGATAAGTATAATACAAGCATCATACACAAAAGGGGCTTGGGACATTCCATACATAATAGGATGCGCATACACCACACATTATATTTTATACTAACCTTGTTGTTTTGTAGTAATGGCCGAAAACATTAACACCAAGCAGTTTTGAAAGATTGTAAGAAGAAGTGCAACCCTCATTGAAGGAAGTCCAAAGGATACCACCTCTAGGAAGTTCAAGCAACCATCCTGTAACCCAGTACGAGTTGCCCCGTTTGAAAGAACATCAAGCCTTCTCATCAATAGAGGACTACTCAATGATAACTCATCCTCATTCTAAGGAGATACAGAGCAATGAAAGAGTCTAGCATCAGAATCCCTACCAAGGTGTAAACACCGATCATCCTTTTCCTAAAACCTTCAAACCCAAAGAGTATCCATCCAACATCCCTCCTACCAAATATGACCCTACAACCTACTATCCATTCCATCAAGTCATTGGCCATAACTCAGACAATTGATCAAAGCTTAAAGTTCAAAGCCATCACAACTCAGAAAAGGTAGCTATTGAAGCAGACACAAACCCACCTCCTTATGGATGTTTTGGTTTCAACCAGCCTGTCTTTGAAATCTATCGTAACCTAGTAAGCCGAGGACTCCAGTTCCTAGAACCAGCTAGAACCAATCCTAATGGCAATGCTCCGAATTACATCCTAAGAGCATATTACGAGTTCCACCCGGTTGATGGGCACTACACTAACAATTGCATCAGAATCAAGCATGTCTTCTGAGGACTAATTGATAAAGGGAAGATTACTTGCACCCCTCATGATGTTGTGGAGGACCAAGGCATCCATATCAATGACATTCCTACTAGCCAGAGATTCTCCAATCTCCCTTTCCCACCTTCTGCTATCTTTTAACATCTTAAGTCATTGGGATTGCTTGAGCCCCAACCTGTTGCAAAACTTGCAATCCCAGCTCCCGTAATTATATTCCTGGGGCCTTCTACACATTTCACCAAGTGGATGGTCATTACATGAATCAGTGTACTAAACTTTGACACCAGATTCAGGACCTCATCAATGAACATAAAATCCCAGACCCTGAGACGAGGCATGCCTATAATGATGATGACAGTGTCCAGTGTTTTTTTTAAAGCTTTTGTTTGTTTCCTATACTTTGTAAATAAATAACAAACTACTTGTTTCTTCTTGTTTGGTTAATGTTTCTTTCTGTGTCACAAATGCATTGCATCCATCATCCATAAGTTCATCTGGCACTAATTCATGATCACGATAGTTCATTTAGCATTATTGCAAAGCTAGGAAATACTTGCTTCACCCGGCGCTGCTAATATATATATATATATATATATATATATATATATATATATATATATAATGATGATGATGATGATGATAAATGATGATCAAGCTTGAATCAAACGCCAACAGAAACGCCAGGAGCAGAAAAATGGTTCGATAGCAAGTTATGAAGAAGAACACAAACATCAATCCCTTTGAGAGAAATCCAAAAAGTTACCCCTTTAGTGGTTCTGCAAGTGAAGGGTAAGAAACATTTTACGGGATGTCGCACCTCTCCAAGACATACCACAACAAGTTCTTGAGTGGTCAGATAAAGAGGGTCGCCTGAAGAACGAAGACAATCAAAGGTTCTCTAGGATGGTCTCCAAGTCAAAATCTTAAAACAAAATGCCAAAGTCCTCCTACTAAAAAAACACACACACACCCTAATGGACCAACAGCTCAAATGCCTTTAACAAGTCAGAATTCAATGTTTCACACTCCTTAAACATGTAAATAGGAGCAGGAGATGTTACACAGAAAACTAGAGACTCCTAGTTAAGTACGCTTCTATAGAATTAATAAACAAATTAAAACTGATTTTGAATTCTTTTGTCAAATTAACTTATCACTTCATTAATATTATTGCATTTTAACCAAAAGAAGAAAACGCTAACCAAACAAGAGGAAGAAGGTTCATTGCTCGGAATAAAGCCAACCTTCAAGGACACATCCGCTACATCTATTGGTTCTTAACCAACATAAGGAGCGAGACAATAGTGTATCCAATTCAGAGCCGACAAGCAGGATACTGCCATCGACTGTAATGACAATCCTTCTCACTTCTCAAGAAGGATGTTGTTTCTCTTTGCAACCTCACCACTTCCACAGGTCACATATCCCTATCAATCTTTCAGCTAAATCTATCTTGCTCGACATTAGTAAGATGCTGGACCCTGAAAATGGCTGAACTAAACTTTGGCAATGATCCCTAACAATTTATTGTTCCAATCAGTATCACCTACAAAGACGAGAAGGCGCATGGAGAGTTAAAAACTTGTTGGCCCCAAGGACCTCGAGGCTTTAATAGTGATTTTCATGATACAAAACATTGTGTAATACTAATATATTTGATAAGTGTTTTCTTTGATGATGGATGCAATGCAAGCGTATGAGAAAGTAATGGAAAGTATATGAAGCTTGTGAGATATGTCAAAGCTCCTAAGATGATGAAGTTCGTGAGTGTGATGGTGAAGAATGGTCATGAGCTTTTATGAATGCTTATGTACTTGGATAGGTTAAAGTGTTATCCTAAGAACGCACTTTGGTTACGAGCTAGCTTAAGCTTGTGAGTGAGCATTAGCTTAGGTGAATAGGTTAAAGTGTGAACCTAATCAAAACACTTAGGAAAAGGTGAGAGCTTGGAGATTATGAGATAAGGATGTGATTTGGAGAATTTAAGAATGGTTAAGGTTGATTAGAGATCAAGCTTTTAAGAAATCTAAAGAAGCCAATGGTGGGACTACACACTAAGCCATTTTTTGGAGTAGCTTTTGGCACATCTATTAAGATGGTATATAGCCAAATTATATATTGATGGAAAGCTATAGATGTATAATTTCTAGATTAGAAACTTGAATTAACTTAGGAGCATTATGTTGGGAGTTATAGATTTTTAAGTGAATTATGCTCAGGATTGGAAGTAAAGGGCTGTGCACATGGGTCATGTTTAAAATGATGCCAGAACTTATAGGGATGAAATTTGGGCATGAAATTGTATGGATTTGTAGATCTGGAAGTCTTGTTTTAGATGAATTTTGAATGACAACAAAAAAAGTTGTAGGTTAGGCGATATGGCTGTTGAAGTGAGAAGTGCTCGGAATATCATGCTGCTACCGAAATTCCAAAAACTGACCTAGGAGCCTGAGGAATTTATTGTGGGCATGATTTCAACTCTAAAAGCCCCAATAGTCATATTTTGAAGTATCTGTTGGATATTTGAATGTCCCGGTCGTGATCTGCACTTCCTGCCCGTGATTTTCACTCTGACGGACCATAAAGCATCTCCAAAAATGGATTTTGATGGCGAAGTGTGACTAACGGTTATATTTCTTTATGAGCTTATAAATACCCATCAAAATGAGTATTTTAGGGTTGGAACAACCTCCATAATGTTCTCTTAATATCTTTCAAACATTGAATCAATTTCTTTGTAATCTTTAGTGCATTTAGTTGTGTGTGGGTAGTTAGGATCTCATGGAAGCGTTAATTGGGATTAAATGCTTTGAGTTTGAGTGCTTAATTACCTTGTACAAGTGTCAATCTTGTGGGATTAGGAAACACTAGGGTTGGGTTTGGTGTTAGCCTTAGTAAATACTAGGTTGTGAGTTAGCCTTGTAAAACTCTTATAAAGGTTTGGTGTTAGCCTTGCAAACACTAGGTTGTGAGTTAGCCTTAGAAAAACTCTTTGTAAAGGTTTGGTGTGAGCCTAGCAAACAGTAAGTTGTGAGTTAACTTATTGAAAACTCTCTTGTGTATCCTTGGTGGATAGTGGAACCTCAAAGTGTGTCTTTGGGAGAGTGGATGTAGGACATTTATTGTCCGAACCACTATAATTCTCTTATGTTCTTCTTTTCATCCCCAATCCTTTATTTAAGTATTTTTATTTTTTAATTCCGCACCAACTCACCCCACCCCCCTCTTGTTATTTTTAGTTGGTATAAGAGCCTTGTTGCTCATTTTAACCTTTATTAGGAGTTAAAGATCAACCATGGGAAATGAATTTGAATTGTACGATCTCAAGCCTTCATTTAATGGTGGTGACTTCGCATTTTGAAAGATTAGGATGCAATGTTACCTTGATAGTGATGTTATTGATGCTTCAGATTGTATAAAGGAAGAATGGAATCCACCCACCCAAAGGATCAATGGAAAAAAAGTGGAGATTCCAAGAGAAGGATGGAGTGAAGCTCAAAGAAAGGCAAATGGCAAAAATAGTAAGTGTATGACTATCCTTCTTAGTGCTCTTTCAAAAAAGGATTGTGTAAAAGTTCAACATTGTACATCCACATATGCTATTTGGAGGACTCTATCAAACTATCATGAAGGAACTCAACAATTGAAGAAAAAGAATATGAAAATCATGGTGTTTGTATATAAGACCTTCAAGAGTACGATAATGAAAATGTCACCTCACTCACCAACCGTCTCCTCACCTTGGTGGAGAGTTTGAAGAAACTTAGTAAGATCTATACTCCTTTGGATGTGAATAGAAGAATTCTTAGATCTTTTCTAAGAAAACAATTTGAGGCAAAGGTTAATTCTATCGAGGAGTCTAAGGATCTATCAACCATCCCCATCAATGAGCTAATTGGAAGTCTTCTCATCCATGAGATGAACATCCTCAAAGATCAAAAGGATGAAAAGCTTAAAGTTAAGAAGAAGGTGAAGAAGACTTTAGCTTTCAAGATCAATCACTATGAGCCTAGTGAAAGCGGAAGTGAAAGCTTGAAAGCAATGAAGATAGTGATAAGGAAAAGGAGAGTGATGAAGAGGAAGAGTAACTTGTCAAACTTCTATGCAAGATCAAGGTGATAACAAACGTAACAAAGGATGGCAAGAAATCTTCAAGAAACTCTACTTCAAAGAAGGGCGACAAGCTCACTTACTATTGGCATGGAAAGCATGGGCACCTTAAACCATATTGTCCAAAACCTAAAAGGAAAGCCTTCAAGAGCACTTGGGATGATGACTCCTCAAATGATGATGAAGCCAATGAGATTTCATATTCTTGCTTCATGATACGAGAGGACACTTTTCAAGAGGTATGTTCCACATCTCTCTCTTGTGATTCTTATATTGCTTGTGATGAGTCTTGTGGTGATAATGATGATTGTGTTGATTTTTAGCAAAATGAACTTTTGAAAACTTTGGCCACAAATTCTTAGTATTTTCAAAAATGAGTTTTTAACTTGTAAATCGCTTCTAAGATTCATATCATCTCGGCCGCAGTTAAGGTCAAAATTTTTAAAAAGTTTCTATTTCATATGTCATGCCCACGATGTTGTATATCGCAGTAGCGGTTAAAACCCTATTTTCTAAATAAGTTTCTATTTTATGAATCCCGCCCATGACTAAGTCGTCGTAGGCATGATCAAAAATTATTTTCTTATTTTTTTTAGAAAAAGGGGGAATCCTTGAAAATCAAAATGAATTTCAAAGTTTACAAAATGATTTTGTAAAATTCAAAGTTTCTCATGATGATTTAATTGTGTCCTTAAAATTTTTCCAATCTAAAGACTCTACATTGTAGACTTTAGATAAGGAAAATGATTCTTTGAAGAAGGAAGTTCTAAAGCTTAAATCATCTTTTTAATTTTTTAAAAGGGAATGAAGCTTTGAAAAATTTTTGATTTCTCATAAATCACATAGTTATGAATTTGTCCTAGGTTACACAAAAGAGTCATCTAGCTCAAAATCAACTATTCTTGCGAAATCATCCACATCTTAATTTTTCAATTTTATTGATGCTAATCCTAAAGCTCATTGCTCTAAGGATAAAGAGGCTAAGGTCCAAAGACTAAAGCCTAAACATCACATGATTGACAAGCCTAAGTTTAGGGCTCTAAAGCTCATGCTTTAAGAGTACCTAAAGTCAATCATAGGCATGCAGTTATGTACACACATGTATGCACACACAAAGCACATATCATGTTTCTTTTTCTTCTTTGTTTTCTCATTATGTGTATATATGTATGCCCCTTGCAAAGCTTAATTAAAAATTGTGAATACCTCAAAAATTCAATGTCATTATTGTATGAGGTATGGTCACAATATTTTTCAATGCTTTGTAAGGGAAGTCCATTTGAAACTTATTTTAATGGATTATTCTATGACTAACCCTAAGGATCCAAGCATATTTGGGAACAAATGATATTTTGTCTTGTAGGTACTTTTGGCATCCTCAAGGATCAAGGCATAAGTTAAAATATGTTGATGGATGCTCAAGTAAAACTTGGTAAAGGCAACAAGACTTTTAAAAAGGGGAAGTCAAGTTTAGGGAGAGTAAAATTTTTTTTCTTTATCCTCTTTATTGTGTTCTTGAGTTTGCAAAGGAGGGGAAGTCCCCGATTCACCCTGCTTGGACTTTTGTGGAACATTGGGTGATTGGGATACACCTTTGAACTCATTTTCACTTAAAATTGGATAATTAAGCATAATAGGTAAAATGTGTTTTTCAAAATG
>CANYLF010074513.1:0-10146 GCA_948193215.1 Bocquillonia castaneifolia
AGAGTCAGAACCCATTATCGATTTGGGTAATGATAATGAAGACGATTATTTCGAAATTTTTACATAAGCCCAAGTCTTAAATTTTGGGCCTAAAGAATTATCTTCAGCCCAATCTGTTGGGTCTAAAAAAAAAAAAAGTTATTAATAATATCTAATATATATATATATATATATATATATATATATATATATATATATTTACGGTGGCATGCTCGATGAGGGGTGTCTCGTGCGATCGTAACTGCTGATATCTGGGGCGTGCTCGATGAGGGGTGTCTTGGGGGCCCGATGATATATTTTGGTTAAAATGAAGCATGTAGAATAAGTGAGCTTAAAGGCTATATGGGGGGGGTGTAGAAGAGTATTAGGTGTTCTACCTCGATTCTCCTCCTTGTTTGATTATATGTTGCATGCATGTGAATGACTGTTTATATATTCTATTATTATTATAAAATATATATTAAGTGACTGCATGTGGATTAGGTTTCATTTTCATAAATATGATATTAATTCACTTAGTGAGGTCTGACTCCCCTCAACCCATTTTTTTCAGGATTCCTTTCAGACCTCTTACGTTGAGATTCTACGCTGGATTCCTACTTCACCAGCAACTCGACGTATGTTTTATTTTCAATATTCATGTGATTTCTATCTATAGCTACAATAGAACTCTTTGATTTGGGTTTGGTTTGAGATGTCATCTATTGACATTTATTTTTATATATTTACTATATTATGTAATAATAATCATTATATTGATATATTATAAGTGGTGTGATGTGTGAGACACCAGCTTGGTATGCTGGATATTATATTATGATGAGTTTGAGATGAAAATGATAATTGTGTGGTGATATTTATTATATTGATATTGGTATATTTTATATATATTTATTGGTATTGGCTTGCTACGGGCTCCGGTAGCATATAGCTTTCCCGTTCCCTAACGCCGGTCATGTACCCCGGGTTTGGGGTGTGACAAAGTTGGTATCAGAGCTATTGGTTTTATTATATAGATATAATTATATAGAGTGTCAGAGTCTTTCTAAAAACTACTGCAGCATAGGTTTCTTTATTGTTTTTGTTGACTCATCCTTGCTTTTAGATTTCAGCATTTCGTTAGAATTTATGTTGTTGTTATAGTATACGTGTTTTATTTTTAGTATGCCGCCTCGACGTCATAGAAACGATCAACAACCACCAGTTGATCAGGAAGATGATGCTAGTTCCCAGCATGGGAAAAATCCAAAAGAACCTGAACAGCCTAGGATCAGAGGTAGACCTAGGAATCCGAGGAGGTGCGTGAACCGGATGGGGGTGAAATACCTGAACGGTTAGCACAGGGATTTATGGGAGTAGACCCCGCCACTTTAGAGGCTATGGCTTGGGGTATTGCTTAGGGACTACAACAACCCTGACAAATGTCTGATTTGAAGAGGACCAAAATGTTTACTAAGAACTTTAGAGTTCCTTTTGATGGTATAGGAGATGTTCTGGATTTTCTGAATGTGATGAGGGGATGGATTAGATTGGTAGAGAATGATGCCTAGAGGTTGCAGATGGTGGAGAGTTGTATGGAGCGTGAGGCTTTGGACTGGTTCATTTCTGCTATTAGACCAATCATGGATACAATTACTTGTGAAGAGTTTGAGAGGAGGTTTGAATAGCACTATCTGCCGCCAAATGTCCAGTTTGAAAATAGATTGATGAGGTTTGCAGGTCTTTTGGTGCAGAATGAGAATGAGCTAGTCAAGATTTATGTTTCTTGTTTGGGACCAGAGTATGCCAGCATGAGGACTCAGGGGTATGATCTTGATTCCATTTATGTTGAGGCTATGGCAATCAAGTAGAGGCTCAAGAGGCATCGTATGGCATCTGGATCTTTTAATACTTGGAGTTCTGGATTCGGAAGCCAAAGTAGTGGGCAAGCTAACAGAGGTATACAGCAGTAGCAGATTACCTTCTAGATAGGGTCAGGAGGAGGTCAGTCCACTACATCCTCCCATGTTCACTATGGATACCGCCACCCTACTAAGGGCAGACACGGCCGTGGTGGTAAGGGCCTTTCTTTTCTGAGAGCTTGGAGCAGCATCAACGGGTAGAGTTCTGGGTACAATAATACAGGGTACAGTAGTGCTAGCTCTAGTTTTTGTTCTAGTGCATGTCAGACCTGCGAAAGAGTCCATTAGGGACCGTGCCATTTAGCCCGAATGCATGTTTCAGATGTGGGTAGTAGGGACATTATATGAGGAACTATCCATTTTATCCTTCTCCTAATCAGGCATAGTTCCATCTTGCTTCCTCAGCATCTAGTGCGGCTTAGTAAACACATCAGTCGCAACCTCAGTATCAGAGTGGACTTTATCAGGCAGGCCCTCCTCAGGGTATGTATCAGATGATGGGTCAATAGGGCTGAGGTTTTGGGGGTAAGAATGGAGGTAGATTTGGTGGTAGAGCAACTGGAAGAGGCTCAAGACAGGCATTTACTTCTCAGTAGCCCAGTGGAGGTCAGGCTAGATTATTCACTCTCACACATCAAGAGGCACAAACTTCAAATGTTGTGGTAGCAGGGACTAATCTAGTGTGTGGTACAGATGCTTTTTTCTTATTTGATCCTGGTGCCACCTATTCTTTCATTTCTCCTACTTTTGCATCGAGGGTTAGTTGTAGGGGGACTAGAATGTCAACTCCGATGTCAATGACCACTCCGTTGAATGAGGTTTTGGCCATTAACATTGCTTTCCCAAAGTGTTTCATAAAGATCAAAGATAGGGAGATGATGGCAGAATTGATACTGTTAGATGTGATGGATTTTGATGTGATCTTGGGAATGGATTGGTTATCCCAACATTATGCTACCTTGGATTGTAGAAGAAAAGAAGTAATATTCAGAATGCCTAATGAAGAGGAATTTAGGTTTAGAGGCAAGAAGTGTGAAATGCCTTTGAATCTAATTTCTACCGTTACTGCTAGGAAGTTGATTGGACGGGGATGTTAGGGATTCTAAGCAATGGTTAGAGATACCATAGTAAAGACCAAGGACGTGAGTGAAGTCCCAGTTGTGTGTGAGTACCCTAATGTGTTTCTAGAGGAGTCACCAGGGTTATCACCTGACAGAGAGATAAAGTTCTGTATTGATGTTATTCTTAGAAACGCTCCTATATCTATACCTCCATATCGGATGGCTCTAGCAGAATTAAAGGAGCTTAAGGGGCAGTTACCAGAGTTACTGGATAATGTTTTCATTAGGCCCAGTATTTCTCTATGGGGCGCACCTGTTTTGTTTATGAAGAAGAAGAATGGATCACTCAGGCTTTGTATTAATTACAGAGAGTTGAATAAAATGACAATCAAGAGCAGATATCCTTTGCCACGAATTGATGATCTGTTTGATCAGTTTCATGGTGCCTAGTGTTTTTCTAAGATCAACTTGAGCTCGTGATATCATCATTTGAGGATTAGGGAAGCAGATATTCCTAAGACAGCATTCCATACTAGATATGGTCACTATAAGTTCTTGGTGATGTCCTTTGGGCTGACTAATGCCCCAGTAGCCTTTATGGACTTGGTGAACAGAGTATTCAGACCATTTTTGGACAGGTTTGTAATAGTCTTTATTGATGATATTCTTGTGTATTCGAGGAGTGTAGAAGAACATGAATAACATCTGAGATTGGTGTTGGAAACTTTGAGAAGAGAGCAGCTATATGCTAAATTCTCGAAGTGTGAATTCTGGTTAGAAAGTGTGGCTTTCTTGGGACACGTGGTGTCTAAAGAAGGTAAACAGGTGGATCCAAAGAAGATAGAGGCGGTGCTATATTGGCCGAGACCAACTACAGTCATAGAGATTGGGAGCTTTCTAGATTTAGTTGGTTACTATCGAAGATTTGTATAGAATTTCTCCCATATTACAGCACCATTGACCAAGCTGATCCAGAAGAATGTCAGATTCAAATGGAATGAAGCTTGTGAGAACAATTTTCAACTACTGAAGGAAAGGTTGACAACAGCACCTGTGTTGACTTTACTTTTTGGAGTTGATGGTTTTGCTGTGTACTGTGACGCTTCACGCGTGGGGTTATGGTGTGTTTTGATGCAGCATGGGTGTGTAGTAGCCTATGCTTTCTAGACAGTTGAAGAATCATGAGAAAAACTACCCTATACATGATCTGGAATTAACAACAGTTGTATTTGCACTGAAGATCTAGAGACACTATCTGTATGGTGTACCCTATGAGATGTATACTGGTCATAAAAGCTTAAAGTATATATTTCAATAGAGTAACGTGAATATGAGATAGGTTAGATGGTTGGAGTTGTTGAAAGACTATGACTATTCGATTTTGTATCATCCTGGAAAAGCAAATGTAGTAGCAGATGCTTTGAGTAGGAAATCAGATGGAAGCCTTGCTCATATCAGTGTACAGAGGAGGCCTTTACACAAAGAGATAGATCAGTTGTTTGATCAGGGTTTGCAATGGTGGTTAGGTGGATCTAGGTGTTTATTTGCATAGTTCAGAGTTAGATATGTATATTTAGACATAGTGAAAGAAGCTTAGTTACGGAACCTAAAGTTACAGAAGATTTTTACACAGGTACAACAGGGTGCAACTGAAGAGTTCAAAAATATGGTGAAGGTATGTTGAGAATGGGTAAAGAGTATGTGTTCCGAAGATTGATGATTTACAGAAGGAAATTATGGAAGAGGCACATTATTCATCTTACAATGTACATCCTGGTGCAACCAAGATGTATCATTATCTGAAGAGCATGTACTGGTGGAGTGGGATGAAGAAGGACATAACAAATTTTGTGTCCAGGTGCATGACATGTCAGAAGGTGAAGCTAGAGCATCAAAGACCTTATGGGTTGCTACAACTGCTACCCATTACTGAATGGAAGTGGGACATGATCACCATGGATTTTGTGACGGGATTACCCCGTACTCGAAGTGGGTTTGACTTGATTTGGGTGATTATTGATAAATTGACCAAGTCAGCTCCTTTTATACCTGTAAAGAAGACCGATACTGTGCAGAAGTTAGTGGAGCTATATACTTTTGAGATTCTATGGTTGCATGGAGTTCCAAAGTCAATTGTGTCAGATAGAGGTTCTAGTTTTACCTCGATATTCTAGAGGGAATTGCAATCAGCTTTGGGAACCATATTGAACTTTAACACAGCTTTCCATCCACAGACAGACAGACAGTCAGAGAGGACTATATAGACACTGGAGGATATGCTTCGGATATGTGCCATGGTTTTGGTGGATATTGGGATCTTAATATTCCATTGATAGAGTTTGCCTATAATAACAGCTATCATGCGAGTATTGAAATGGCACCATTTGAAGCATTGTACGGTAGGAAGTGTAGATCCCCATTATGTTGGGATATTGAGGAGAGACAACTGACTGGACCTGAACTGGTCCAAATCACTTCAGAGAGGGTTCCATTGATACAGCAGAGGTTGAAAACCACTTTTAGTAAACAGAAGAGCTATGCAGATCTGTAGAGGAAAGATATTTCCTTTGATGTTGGAGACTGGGTATTTTCTGAAGGTGTCACCTATGAAAGGTGTAATGAGATTCGGGAAGAAGGGCAAATTGGCACTGAGGTACATTAGCCCGTATTAGATTGAGGCTAAAGTGGGCGATGTGGCATACAGATTGGTTTTACCACCAGAACTACCAGAATTCATCTAGTGTTCCATGTGTCGATGTTAAGGAAATATATTTCAGATCTTTCACATGTGATTCAGGCAGATGATGTTGAGATTAGAGAGAATTTAAAGTATCATGAGTACCCAGTGGCTATCATTGATTACCAGGTGAGACAGTTATGATCCAAGTCAATCCCAATGGTCAAAGTGGTGTGGAAGAATCATTTTATCGAGGACTGTACCTGGGAGTTAGAGCAGGACATGAGAGAATAATTTCCTCACTTATTTCAATAGTAAGATATGTTTTAAATTCAAGGACTAAAATTTATTAAGGGGAGAAGAATGTAATACCTGTAATTTTCACCATTAATTTTATCCAAATTAATTTATTTTAATTCTGGATTAGTTAATTAAGTTCGGAACCAAATTTATTTTTTTAGAATTTAATTAATCAGCCCGGTATTAAATTAATCTGATTTAATCTATGGAAATTAAAAATGGTAGTTCGGGTTGTCATAGTAATATAATTTTCTACATGAAAGTCTTAATATATCATATGAACTCGTGTTTAAAATTTGGGATCAATCCGAGTTTGGAATAGGAAGTAATTGAAGAAAATGACTAAACAGAAAATCAAAAACTCCATTTTATATACATAAACTGGAAGATGGGCTCATTTGTAATAAAAACATCAGAAATGAATTACGCGTAGAGTACCCCAAATCCTCTCGGATCGCCAATGTAGCACCCGATGCTTCCACCGTTCATTCTCATCGTTCTGGCCATCAAATCAGTCAATTCAACAGTCTAAATTGTAGAGCTTGAAGAGATGAAGAAGTACAAACCCTCCTTATCGCCTGCCGTTGTCGGATTTGAGAGATCGGAGCGTCGAAAGTTGGTAAGATTTTGATCACCGTCGCTCTTCAATCTATGGCCATTTTTGAGTTTCCAAACTACCAAAATTGTGTTCAGAGGGTTGAATAACGTGGGGAGGAGGTGGACCGTGATCACGACAGCGTTGTTTGGTCGGTGAACGGAGGAGAAAACCTCCAACGGCGCCGACTGCTTCAACGCCCCGATCCGGCCAACTAGAGGCGCTTTAGGGCGCGTGGTAAGTGGATCTATTCTCCTGGTGATGTTGTGCTTCCATATGGGCATTTTAGTGGCCGGCGGAAGTTGGACCCCACGCGCCGCCATTTACGGAGGCTATGGGCCCCACTCCAATGAGCCTCCAAAATATTTTTTAAAAATGCTGTAATTTATTTTGGATAACTTTTGTAAAGGCTTGATAGGCATATGATGTGTAGATTTCAAATTAAAAATCCCGAAAGTTAAAATGCGGTCTATGGAAATCCCGGAAATGTGTGTTAGGAGTTTAATTTATATGTTTAGACTTTAAATAAGTTATTAGGATGTTAAATAAGTTATATCGGAGTTGATTATAAGATAGATGGTTAATTAATTTATTGAATAGTAAGCCGAGTTAAGACGATAAATGTATTTAATTGATAAAAAAGAGAAGTTCAGAGATATTAAATAATATTGATGGAATTTAAATGATAATAAACAGATAGAATAAAATGGTAAGACAAATTAAATATAAGTATATACAATGTTGTTAATTATTATTATGATATTTTGTATTAGTATTGGTTAATTTAAAACGAATATAAATTTAATAAATAAGATGGTATGTGTGGACAGAGGGGTTTTTCAGGCCCCATGCCTAGGCTCTAGCGACCACGAGACTGCTAGTATTTAAAGTTAGGAAATACGTATTAGCCTTGTTAAGGCGTAGCAGAGAATGACGAGTCACCACCCGAGTTGGCTTGGGATCGCCTTTTATAATGCGATGAACGACTCGATCCCCTTTAAAAGAGTACTTATCGTCATCAATTAGACGATTCTAGGTTCGGAATAAACATCCCATAAAGTGCATTTTATTACTTAATTACTGAGTGAAATTATTAATTCCTTATTTTAACAGGCAGCATGTGAGGGAAAGTGTTTAACAACCAATAAAAATAAATAACACAAAATTACAATAGATTTAACACTGAAAAATAGTCCCTAATTGTTTCTAGCCCATTTTTACTATTCACCCGACTTGTTAGTCCTAATTAATTACATGGAAAGCATGCCAAATGTTATTTTCTACCTTTTTTATTTACAAATTATTACCAAATGTTTATTCCTAATTTATTTACATGCAAAATATATTAAAAATTAGTTACTACATATTTTATATCCTAATTATTTGATTAAATTTTGCACATTAATTAATTCCAGTAAAGTAAGGTATTTGAATGAAATATAAAAAATAATACGAAATAATTAATAAAACATAAAAATAAATAAAATACATTCAACCTTAAAGAAATGGAAGGGGAAATGATTTTCTACCAATTTTATCTAAAATTACCATCTTCAATTATTAATTTTGATTAATCCTAAATCATGCTAATATGTGATAAAATAATAATAAAAAAAGTACAAAAATAATTATTACAAATTACAAACAAATATAAAATAAGTGCTATAATGTAAATCCTAAAGAAAGGAAAGGAAAATGAGTTTCTACCAATTTTATCTAAAACTACCAACTTTAATAATTAATTAGTTGATTTAACCTAGATTATGCCAACATAGATAAATTAATTAAAGTATAAAATAAATAAATAACACAAATTATAAAATACAAAGAAAAATAAAATAAATAGTACAAATTAAATTCTAATAAAAAGAATTAAACCACTAATTCCTAATTTAATTTTAATGATTACCAACTTAAATTAATTAGTCAAATTAATGAAGAGCAGAACTATGTAAATATATAATATTCATAACATTATCAGATCT
Organism: Bocquillonia castaneifolia; assembly: GCA_948193215.1. Classification (NCBI taxonomy): domain Eukaryota; kingdom Viridiplantae; phylum Streptophyta; class Magnoliopsida; order Malpighiales; family Euphorbiaceae; genus Bocquillonia; species Bocquillonia castaneifolia. The sequence continues at coordinate 8,520 of CANYLF010074513.1, forward strand.
CCATCTTTGGTCTAGTGGTTAAAACTGATATAAATTGCCTTCAAAGTCCTGGGTTCGATCCCCCTGTGCACTATTTACTGTTTTTATTTTTTTTTAAACAAATAAAATAAAAAGAGAGAGGGTAGGATTCGAACCCTTGTCAAAGAAAATGGATTATAGCGTGCTCAACCGTCAGGCCAAACTATTTTTAGTGATGTAAGTTAACAAATTAAATATATGTATAAACGAGAATGACCAAGGCATGACCGATCGGTTCTCTATGATGAACCGGTCGGCTCTATGTCCTAGACCTGCATAGAAATTGTTAGTTTACTGTAAAAACAGAAAATTAATTTAATAAATTATGGGATGTTGTCTTTTGTGGCATCAATCCATCTTATTTTGAGTTTAACAACCCTTTATAAAGGTCTAACAAAGTTCCCAAGTGTGTAGGTTTTCAAACAAGCTAGTTTTTCAGGACTCCAGCAAACCGCGCCCGCGGCTAAATATCGCGCCCAAAATGAGGAAATCACCCCCTCGACCAGCGACAAAGCGCGCCCGCGAAAAGAAAATCGTGCCTGAACCTTTTGGTGAAAACTTAGAAGGCTTCTGTGCACACATAGATTCGCGCCCGCGACATACCAAGTCACACTCGCGATTTGAGAAACAGAGAGCCCCTTTCTGAAGGTTCAAAGTCACGCTCGCGATGGACTAAATCGCCCCCGCGATTTTAACAGAGAGAAGCCGCTAATCAAATGAAATCAAACCGCTACTCAATGGCATCACAAAATCACCTCGCGGTTTGATCAAAGAAGAAGCCGCGCTAAAGCAATCAAGCCGCTATCTCAAACAGGTATCTTCGCAAAGGCGGTTTTGATCAAACAAAGAGCCGCTCCTCATAAGGCCATCTAGCTGCTACACCAAAGGCGTCTTCTTCGCAATACGACAGACCAATTGACTAGTGGTTTGATCAAGAAGAAGCGCTCCTCAAGGCAGGCAAGCCGCTCATCATAAAGCATCTTCTGCCCAGCGATTTCACGCCTAGGATTATAGATGTCACACCCGCGGTATTCAAGGGAGTCTCTAAGAAAACTAGCCGTTGGAAGATGCGCTCGTGACTGATGAAGTCGCGCCCGCGACCTAACAGTTTTCAGATTTTTTATTAAAAAGTTTCTAGCCGTTAGACACACTTTTAAGGTTGTTTCTTACAGCTAGTTTTGGGTATTTTGACTGTAAATACTCATCATAAATGTTCTTCATGTAAGACCATTAATTCTTTGATGGCCAAACTCTTGTAAACTCATTTTTCAATCATTTGTAATCTTTGGTTATTTGGTTATGGGTAGCTAGAACTCTAGAGCATTTGTTGCTTGGGCTAAGTGAATTAGTTATCCATGTACTAGTGTCAATTCTTTGTGAGTTGGGGAAACACTAGGGTTAGGTTTGGAGAGAGCCTTAGAATTCTCTTTTTAAAGGTTGAAGATAGCCTATTAAAATCTTCATTGTAAAGGTTTGGTGTTAGCCTCTTAGAAACACTAGGGTTTGTGAGTTAGCATTGGGTAAAACTCATTGTAAAGGTTGGAGATAGCCTTGTAAATCTCCTTGTTATCCTTGGTGGATAGTGGAACCCCAAATTGTGTATTTGGGA
>CANYLF010074538.1:0-10940 GCA_948193215.1 Bocquillonia castaneifolia
ATAACTGTTCTTTTTTCTATTCAGAATTTAAATTTAAAGATAAGATATTATTTTTGAACAAACTCAAAAACTTCTAAGACTACCACTAGGAGAAAACATTCAAAATGATATATATTTCCATTATTAAAAATGCAATATCTACAAAGTATTTTTGAAGAAGAATTGATAAATTAGTATTTACTATATAATCATTGAAAGTCTGTGATATAATTGTTAAAAGTGAAAAATTTAAGATATGTTTTAGTAATTAGGCCTATTTTTTAATGGTCTTTTTGCGTGTGTTAGATTGTCTGGCCATTCTTATATATATATATATATATATATATATAGGATAATTCTTCCTTTTCTATTCACAATTTAAATTTAAAGATAAGATATTATTTTTAAACAAACTCAAAAACTTCTAAGACTACCACTAGGAGAAAACATTCAAAATGATATATATATTTCCATTATTAAAAATGCAATATTATTGAAGAATTTATTCAATAAAATTAAAGTCATGTTATAATGGAACGAATTGATTTACTTCATAGGAGTAAAAAGTATTGATTAATGCATTATATAGACGATGGTGAAAAGTCATATCGTTAAACAGCTAGTAGCTAAAACTTGGAATTGAAGGAAGTTGAAATAAGTTGGACTAAATGTTGACTTCTATTTCTCATAAAAATTAAGGCTTGCTAATCGGCAACATTCATCACGAAATTCTCATAAAAATCAAGGCTTGCTATGCCTATCTACCTTCAATCTCTTAGGTTGCTATCTCTAAAAAAATTGAAGCTTGCATGAGGAATTTTCTTTGAAAAGGAGATCCAAAAGCCAAGTCTTTCTGTAAAATTTCTTGGGATACTTTTTGTTCTTCTTATGATTATGGTGGTTTGAATGTTTGCTCTCTTGCTCTTAGAAATGTTAGCCTCCTCTTTAAATGGATTTGGAAACTAAGAAAAGTTGATTTGAATTAACTGTGGTTTTTAGTGGCGCGTAATGTTTCTAATATCAGCTCTTGGAATGATTTGTTGAATTCTCAATCTTTATCTCCTATTTGGAAAGGCATCAGAAAAGCTTGTCTCTCCAACGAACCCTACTGAAATTTTTTTGTCTCTAATATTAAATTCAAGTTGGGAGATGGTCAAGACATAGCTTTCTGGTCAGATCATTGGGTGGAAAATTCACCACCTCTCATGCTCAGATTTCCTAATCTTTTTAACCAAGCTAGAGATCATCAATTTTCAACAGCAACAACCTTTTCTTCCCTATTGTGTTCACATGCTAGACTCGCATGGCAAAGGTCCTTGCGTCCTTCTGCTAGAACTGATTTACAATCTCTTAGTGATCTTCTGGCTGAAACCCATTGCACTTCTTTGAGAGACAGCAATATTTGGAACTTAGACAAAAGTGGTTCTTTCACAGTGGCATCTTTTATTTCAGGCTTTCGAAACATATACACCCCTGCTAGAGATCCAATGCCTTTCAAGCTCTGCTGGAATTCATTATCTTTACGAAAAATCAAATTTAATGTTTGGACAGCTCTTCATGGAAGACTACCAACTAAGATCTTCCTCTTTAATCATCTTTAAATCAACTTACCTTCTTCTGCTTGTGTCTTCTGTGGCCTAGATGAAACTCAAGTACACCTTTTGCTTTATTGTTCCTTCACAAGAAGTATATGGGTGGATCTCTTTAAATGGCTTGGTATTAATTTCATTATTCCATCATCAACTTCAGATTTTATGGTTCAATGGGTTTCTCTCTTCAAGGGTACTCCTCATAAACACTTTATCACTTCACTCTGGATGATTATTGTTTGGGAAATTTAGAAATGGAGAAACAAAAGGATTTTTCAAGGAGATATTAGACAAAAGGATATCTTATTTTCAAGCATTTCTTTAGCTCTTTTCCTTTTAAAATGTAAACATAAATCTTTACCTCTCTCAGGTAATGACCTTTTTATTAGCCCTTTTTTCTTTTCTTTCTCTGTAAATTTTGACCTCTTTGGTCTTTTGAATAAATTAACCTCTTATATATATATATAATATAAAATTGATAAGTGAAGTAGATTAAAAAAAAGTCACAAGAAGTGGTAAAAAAACCATCTACGGAGGTTTCGCACACGTGGGCTACATCAACTTAGAAGGTCAAAAACAACCTAATGGCAGCCAAAAATTGACTCCAATGATCTAAAAACATCCACTGCTGAATAATCAAAAGATAAATTCCCTGATTTATACAGAGAAATAGCTTGGGCTATATATCTAAAAATCATATCCTGAATATTTTGAATTTTTCCATCGAATATCCTTCTGTTTCGATTTTTCCATATCTACCAGATTAGGAAATTCCAAAGAGAGTTCCATAGGTGTTTATAACCACGGAAAGGGACTGCATTAATCTAAATCTCGAAGAAGCAGCTAATAAAATTTAGCAATGGCAACTGGGAAGGCAATTTGCATTTACCAAGGAACCATAACCAAATTGGTCTTGCATAACTACAATGAACAAGGAGATGTTCCAGAGTTTCCACATTGTTAGGACAAGAAGGGCAGCAAGCATTTACAAGAGGAAGAATGCCACGGTAATGTAGGAAAGCAAGGGAGGTTACCTTTTAATGGCAAGCAAACTATGCAAAGTGCATAATTTTTGGTGGGGCAAAACCTATCCAAAAAAGCTTGAAAACATGAGATTATTGATTTATTTGATCGTGAAAAGCATTTGAGAAACCAACAGACCAATAGCCGTGCTTATTTCCCTTCCATTTCACAATATGTCGGCCACTAGAGTAGTTTAAAGAAATCTGAGAGGCCGGCCTCATTATCTCTTTTGATTGCAAAATTTAACCTCCTCTCAGTCTTCTAATGCTGTGCAAATGCCATCCTTTGTTTGCCAAATGATAGACAGTTATAAGTTTTTGCCTTTGGATATGAAACACAGCAGGAAACCGACCCTTTAGGGGTTCTCTCCATTTAGCCAATTATCGTACCAAAAATAAGTGTTGGTACCTGAAATAACATCAACTGAAATATGAGAATTAAAAAGCTCATAAACTGTTGTATTTCTGACACACATTTTGAACACTTTTTTCCAAATAGACAAGCAGCCCCTAGTATCCAAATCTTCAATTCCAATAAGCTCACTAAAACCCAAAGCAGAGACTAATTTAAACTAAAGGTAGGGCTGTGCAAACCGCGGTTCGGTTCGGTTTTCGAATCAGCCAAAACCCGCGGCTTGATGGTCGTTTGGTGGTGAAACCAAACCAAATCGCAATTACATACAAACTACAGTCAAATCAAACCAAATTAATTGTTTATTTTGGTTCGTTTCGGTTCATCGGTTTAATTTTTTTATTTTTTTATATTTTTTAAATATTTTTATAAATAATTATTATGCTTTTTTATACATATTTATTAAAAAAATAATAAGAATATATGTACATAAATAATATATATGAAAAATATATAAAAAAACATATGAAATGTATAAAAAATAAAATAATAAAATCATAAAAAAATTGAATTGCGGTTTTCGGTTCGGTTTGGTTTTCCAAACCCTCAAACCAAACCTTAAACCGCAATTTCTGAACACCTCCAACCAAACCACATAGTCAAACCTAATTAATCGAACCACAATGTAAATTTCGACTCGGTTTGGTTCGGAAGTGCGATTCGATTCAATTTTTACACAGCCCTAACCAAAGGGAATCATTATTTTTTTCCCTAAGTTTCCATAACCATTTCAAAAGAAGGCTTTGATTACATAACATCAAAAAAGAAATGCCAAGACCCCCAAATTCTTTTTTCTTACAAATGTCACTTCATGATATATTACAAAGCCCCCTAGAAGCACTATCACTCCTCCATAGGAAATGGATACAAAGCTCTCTATTTTTTTTTTTTTTGAGTTTCACTGGGCATAGAACATAAAGACATATAATAAATTGGCATGCTATCTCATTTCAACATGCATTCAAATACTACTTATTTCGTTTCTTTAATACAAAACATAAATAAATTAAGGTATTTATATAATTTCTAAATTTTTTTGTCTTTTATGTTGATTTCTAATATTCTTTAATGCTAGTTTTAGGCATATAAACCATAAAAATATAGGAGTTCTGGCAAAATAAAGGATGAAACTCTCTTCAAATGAAATTTTTATTTACTTTAAATTCTTAATTGTTGATTGTGTCTCATATCCCACATTGAAAATTGGGTGATTTCAAAATTTTGTAGAGTTGTCTTCCTCCCACATGGAAAAGATAGCAAAATTGAGGGATCTTCCAAGGCAATATAATTAATGGAAGCCTCCCTTTGTTATCAACTCATTCCACAAACAAGTCTTTATATATTTGGCTTAGTTTGTTCTCTTCTTTCTCTCTTATAATATTTCTTCTACATAGCGAAATATTATTTAGTAGCGTCCGAGGATGTAAGCATAATTAGCTGAACCTCGTTAATTTTTTCGGTGTTCTTTTATTATTTAATATCTATTTATTTGGTGGGAATACTCTAACCGTGCGAGCTTGGCCCAAAACGGACAATATCATACTAATGCTGGAGTTAAGGTGAGGTTTGCGGTCCTAACATTAATAATAGAGTGAGTTCGTAAAATTATACTAGAATAAATTTTTTATTTTTAAAATACAAAATAGAGAGTGGGTTTGACTTTGCATGTGAAGAGCCAAACTAACTCTCTACTACTCTATATTTTATTAATGAGATTTTAATTTTTAAAAAAATATATTGGAGAAAAAAATTAATTCAATTTGAAATAAAATATATTCTTTGAATGTATTGAAGTATAAAGATAAGCTCGATAATCAAAATAAAATCTATTTCTTACTAATTGAATCCCCAGATAAAAAAATCTTTAATAAAACATAAAAATAATAGTTTTTTATGGATAAAAAAAATAGTTTGAAGGTTTTTTTTAATAGATGAGGGATGGACTTGGAATTTTTAGGTCGATTAAAATGTCTTAACCATCCGGGTCAAGGGAGATAAATAGTTCGAAGGTTTCATATAATAAAAATAGTTGTAAAATAATTTAATAAAATAAAATTTTTAAAAAATAAAAGCTTAATAGAGCAATATATGGAAGTTTTTTTTATATATAATTTGGCGAGGATGAATTTTGAAATAACAGATTTAGCCGGATGGGAAATTAAGCTGTTATTTGGTCTTTCGTCAGCAATCGAAGGTCAAAAACCCCATTCACATTTCGCTAAAAAGCAAAAATTATCTAAGACTTTTTTTTTTTATATATAAGTGAAAAATCATTCAAGACTTATATGTGGTCACCCTTGTTGAATCACCATTCTATTTATTACAAAAGCAAATATCATGCATATGTCAAACAGTTTAATTTTTATTTTAATAATGCAGTTTTCCCCCTTGTCGAAAATAAAATCCCTTTTTGTGACATTGCTACCTTTTCTTTTGATCTTTTCTAAATAAAAAGGTAATTACTTATCCCCTAAAGAGGATTAATTAATTAATAAGAAAAAAATAGTAAATTCCCTTGAATTTAATTTTTTTCTTTTACATTAAATCTCCCAATTGTTAATCGTTTAATCTAATCTCTCAATTATATAAATTGGTACCCTTATGTAACTTGTTGTTTGACGTGTGTAGATCAAATTTTGTTTAATACCATGTGTAAGCCCTACAATTTATTGTTTAAATTTATCCTCAATTATGAGGATTAGGTGATATAAACCCTTCAATCTAATGATTAATTCAAACCGATATTTTATATAAGTTAATTATTAAAATTAATTCAGAATTTAAGAGTGAACATTTAATTCGAACCACACTGAAATGAATTAAAATTTTATTCATCTTAAAATTGAATTAATCAAATTATTAGTCGGTTTGCTTTGATTTTTTTTATAATAAAATTTTAATTTGATTCAGTCTTTTAATCAATTTTTAAAATTTTTTAAACTAAACGAAACTTTATCCATTCGATTGATTTTCCAATTGAGTCGGTATTTCTCTCCCCTATAGATGTCAATCAACTTCTGAGTATTGGATATTAATGTAGATGCGGATCTAAAATGTAAGACTTCTAATTATTGGTCTCAATCTATACAACTAACAGCTTATGTTAATTGAAAATCATGTTAATTTAAAATAATCTTTCTGAAGCTTGGATATGACCCTTTAAATTAATTAATTTACCTTATTGTCTGATAAATATAAGCCGAATCATGTGCTAATAAATCAACACTATTTTAATTGAAGTTGAATTATTGGCTAATGATGGTTCTTTACAAAGTTTCATACCTATTCCTCAACATAACCGTATCCTTCACATGTACTTGGTTTGATGATCCCGACATTTATTTTAAAAAGATAACTCTTTCTTATTAACCCTAACAATATGAGGTGCTTTTTTACGAGAACAATTAGAGGTGTTCATCCCTCTTGGTTTAGTTATCAAACATATCAAATTAACAAAAAAAAGTCGAATTAGTCAATTTTAATATTTAAGTAACTAAACCTACCGATTAAGACTAAAAAATCAATATTGAGTTGACTGAAAATATTTGATTTGGTTCTGTTAACTTTGGATGGACCTTAAATGATTTTTCTTTAAAATTAGTTTAATTATTTACAGTTCTAATAGAAATTAATGTTATCTCATATTAAACTTGACACAAGTGTATTAAAAAATTATATTTTTCAATTTTATTAAATCAGTCACTTCAACTAATTTTGACTAATAATTGAAGAAAACTAAAAATCAAAAATTTTAAAAACTAATAATCGAACTGACAGAATTAAAATCAACCGTGTCGACCGAACTTAAAAATTGAATTTCTCACTATTAAATCAGTTTAACTAATTTTTTTCCCTCTAAGCTTCGAATAGAATTAAAATTATCTTATCATTTCTTTTGTCTCCTCTTTCAAAGCCATTCTGCCTTCCCCTCTGAATGCGTTGATGCATTAATAAAAATGTCTTTGAGCCATCGCTGCCTGATTTTGAAAAATAATACTATTAATAATAGTCATTAGGTTCCTAAAAATTAAAATAAGACTTGTTAGATCTCACATAAGCATCACTTGGATCGAGAAAGATTCACAGTCAATGGAGTAAAACGTTTATCAACATAATATATAGTCATTAACTATTGCATGCCTTTGATATAATTAAGGGAAAAGTGATTTATATTATCCAATAGAAGAGTAAAATTTTTAAATATGTTTTGAATTAAAATTTATTTGAATATTCTCCATAAACTTTGTAGAATATTATCAAAACCAATTTTGTTTTAAATTAAAATATAATAAAAAAGTCATAAGTTATTTAAAATATAATAAAAAAGTCATAATTAATATAACTTATGGATAACATCTCTATTAAAGCCATGCGGTTTTGAATCAAATGTAACCAAAACAATTATAATAAAACATACTTTTTATAAGGGTTAGGTGAATTTGAAATAATAAGTAAAATTCATGCACCATACTATAATAAATTTTTATTTAGAATATATAATTAGGCTTTTCATTTGCAACATTTTTTTCATTTTTCTTTTCAATAAAGATGGAGTCCCAAGACTAAAAGGTCAGTGGCGGAACAGAAATTTTTTACTAGTGGGGTAAAATTTAAAGAAAATAAAAATTTTATAAATTTAAATAGCGTTACAATAACAATTATTTGTAGTACAAAATAAAGAAAAACTAACTCCAAGAACTACAAGGAGGAAGTTGAATTCTATGAGTTTACATGTTTTGGAAAAGCCGCAAAAATTTTCTTCAACAATTCTCACAAAAATTTCCCGCTCGATATAACAAACCTTTATGTCACTTAACCATTCATCACCTATCTTATTCCACAATTCTGTTTTAATGATGTTCATTGCAAAAAAAGCTCTTTCAATTGTTGTAGTTACCAGTTGCAGTATAAACGCCAATTCAATTAGGCGATAAACCAATGGAAACACCAAATATTTTTCAGTTTCAACCATCTTCATAGTAAGACTAGAAATATCATGACAATTAGAAAGAATAGAACTTCTTTTTGCATCATGAATATATGTGCAAAGTTGTTCTTTCAAAAGTACATGATCAATCATAGAGAAATCATCAGAGTAAATCTTAGCTAGTTGAAGAAGCATACCTTGGTCAAATTTGGAAAAAGAATTTCTTGGATCAAGACAAGCAATGCATCTTAATAACTCTGTAGAAGTCTCACTAAATCAGTTGTTCATCTCAGAAGTAATTAAATTAATCATGGCAATAAATATCTCAGTATGATAATGATGATAATAAGTAACCCAATACCCATCATGCCTTGAGCGACCCCTAACTGGTATACTATCTTCAATATTTGGCAACATTGCAACACAAAAACTCTTAAATTCTTCCAAAAATGCATCCCATCCTCCCTCAAGTCTGTATAAGTTGTTTCAATGTCACAATCAACTCTATTGCATTGATAATGTTTTGATCCTTTTGTTGCAGGGAATGTGACAAATCATTATTCAATCCCAGTACTTTAATAATCAAATGCATAATAAATACAAATTCAAATGTCTCAATTCTTTGTATCAAACATGATGCTGTCCCTCTTTGTTCTGAATTTGTCCCCTCTTCACACACAATTTGTAACACCTCCAACACCGATTTTCACATTCTAAAAAGACTGATTAAAGTTACATGATGTGAGCCCCGCCTAGTATCACCAGATCTTGCAAGATTTGTCTCTTGATTTTTACCTTTTCCTAGAAAAATCCTACCCTTTTCTATTTTCTCTATAATCTTCTCATGATGCTTTTGAAGTAATGCATCTTTTCTTCTACAAGAACCACCCACAATATTCACAATCATATTGGTGTAACTAAAAAATCACTAACAATTGAAATGCTTTTTGCCATAGAAATAATCACCAATTGCAATTGGTAGGCAAAACAGTGCACATAAAGAGCATATGGATTTTCATTCAAAATTATTATTTTCAACCTATTAAATTGTCCTCTCATATTTGAAGCCCCATCATAACCTTGCCCTCTTAGTCTAGAAAAAGATAAACCATGAAGAGCAAATAAACTATCCAAAGCTGCTTTTAGTGAAGGAGCTGAAGTATCAGTGACATGTTCAACACCAAGAAAACTTTCAATCACTCTCCCCTGCTTATTCACAAACCTCAAAATCACAGCGTTTTGCTCCTTTATAGATTTATCACAAGACTCATTAACAAGTATAGAGAAATGAGACTCTCATCTCATCAATAATGGCTAGTCTAGTTTCTTCCTCACAAGCTTTAACCAACTCCTTCTGTATCTTTCCCGAAGTCATTTGATTATTTCCTGGAACATTTTCATTAATCACATGTCTAACACTTTTCAATCTCATTTCTGTACCAACTCAACATCTCTAAAAAATTTCCTCTATTTGTGGAAGTAGAAGATTCATCATGTCCCTGAAAAGAAAGACCTTGCAACAACAAAAATTTAACAACATGAAGCATTTTGCAGTCACACAAGTTTTATATGCAATCTCCATCTCTCAGCTTTGAGATGACAAAGCATGCGAAATACTTTGTCATTGATTCTTAAAATCTTTATAATTGAGTCTTCCATTATTATAAACACTGCTTACACCACCAACATGTAAATCAAAAAGATCACTAGCGTTCTTCCAATTACTAAAACCTTTGCTAGTAAAAATCTCACTCCTAACACTAGGATGAGCAAAGAGATAACAACATAGACAATATGCCACATCTTTTTCCACACTATACTCCAACCAAGGAAAACTTTTGAACCACATTTCTTTAAAACTCCTCATAATTTTCCCTTGTTGTTTTTTGGGAAATCATGGCCATTTGCTCGACACGGACCTCTCAATATGTATTCCCTCCTAACTTGATCTCTAATTGTTGCTTCATACTCCCCAATTGGTTTTTTATTACCCAGATCAACAACAAGTTCATTGGGATTAAATTCTACACAAGTCCTCTTTTGTGCAGCGGTGCTTACTTCAAAAGAAGAAAGAGGGCTTGAATCATTAAGTTTTGGTACGGGTTTGAAAAAACCCTTAAGAGTTTTTTTTGGTACATTACCTAAAAAATGATTAAAAAAGTTCAATTAGTTTTCAATGATATGATAACAATAATAATTTTAACAAATTACAAAATAACAAGGCATTCATCATTAATTGAATATAATAACTCATAAATTTTAATTGAATTACAAGATAGCAAGGCATTATTTTATTTATAAATCAATTCCATAAACAAATTCAATTCTATTATTCACAAATTCAATTCAAATCAACAATATTTTATTTAAATCAACCCAGCAAAAGCAATCATAATAAAATATTGAAAAAGGAAAATACTACATTTTAAAAAATAAATTAGATACTAATTATAAAAAATAGGGATATTAATAAAAAAATATATAAGACAATGAAAATAAATAAATTCAATTCATAAATATTAGTTCATGTCAATTATCAAGCAACCATAACTCAATCCAATTAATCACAACATGTTAAAAAAATTAGACACTAATTATAAAAAATAGAGAGATTAATAAAAGAATATAAGACATTAGAAATAAATAATTAAATTCAGTTGACTAACATTACGTTTAAGTCAACTAAGCACCCATAAAAAAAGCAAAACATATAAATGTTAAAAAATAAATTAAAGCTAATTACGAGAAAATAAAGAAATTGACTAATAAAAGAGAAAAAAGAGCTTACTTGACATTTTTTAGTGATATTTGTTGTAGACGTTCGAGTAATTTAAAGATTTAATGGTGAAAACTGAAGTTAAAATGAGTTAAAATTGATTTAGGGCTAGGGTTTTATTTGTTTTTCAAAGAAATTGGAAGAAAAATGAGTTTTGATGTTTATTGGGTTAAATCTGTCAAGAAATGGCAGTTTATTGAGTAATTTCACGAGTCAACTCGTTTGAAAATAGGAC
>CANYLF010074582.1:0-11841 GCA_948193215.1 Bocquillonia castaneifolia
AAATAAATATCAATGAGTTTAGATATATGTGTGGTTGTGATGATAACATATGTAATATTTACATTTTAGTCCTTCAATTTATTAAGTTAATTATAAAGTTTCAAACTTTTATTTGATCAATTAAATACTTTTGCTTATGTGCTCTGCAATATTAGTTGGTTATAAACACAATGAATGCATAATAATTTATTTTTTTTAAAATTGCTTCGGGTTTAATTCTAGTATTAAAGTTAAAATTCTAATAAGATTAAATACGTACGAGTAAACTCAAATAAAGTTGAATAGGCTTGCATAATATTTATATTATTTAAATAGTGTGAATATGTTTTAAATTATATGAAAAGAAAAATTCAATTAATTAAATCCTTGAGCTATCTAAGCTTTCTTTAGCATAGTATTCGAATTGAACTTGATTTGCATGATATTTTGAACTCGTCCTCGATTTGGTAATTAAGTTGAATTTGTATAATTTATACAAACCAATTCTAGGGTTACGTTTGGACTAATTTACATTGTTAATTACTGTTGACCTTGTAAAGAAATTAAACAGCTACCTTCTACATTTCCAGAAACAGATTTTATGGTTACATAGTCATCAACCATGTCATCCAAATAGGACAAAAGTTGCCTTTCCAGAAGGTTGATTTTCATGTTGAAGCAGGTTAAAAAAGTATGCTTAGAAAGGTTGTAAGTCCTCTTATTGTATGTTTAGGAAATGTATTCCTAAACCGAAGACATTTTATTTTTATAATTTTTTTTATATAATTTAATAAAATTTAATATTATTGTAATGATAAGTAAATGTTATTATCACTAAAATTTTTAACATTTCATTTTATTTGATTTACAATTTCAGAATTTAAAAAGAAATTAGTATGCCACACAAAAAAATGGAATAAAAATTTACATTTCCATTTCTTTGAATACTAAATATTTCATTAATATCTAGTATTTTCAAACAATAAAAAGCCAGATAAATCTTTAGTTTCTTTTCACAATTATTACTAAAATTTTTCCTTTTGCTTTCAAGTAAAAAAAATCACACTTTGTTTCCTCATTTTATCAGAGCAATTGATGGTTACACACAGTGATGTAATAATAACAACGGATAAGTGTTTGATGGCTCGATGGATACAGATTTTTTATGATCCAAAACGATATCATGTAAAAAAAAAAGGTGATATTAATACCGCTTAGTAAAAGAAGACAAGTTTAATACTCTCTCCATTTCAAATTAGTTGTCTATTTTTTTAAAAAAAATTTGTTCATATTTAGTTGTCACTTTAGCACAATTTAAGATTTCAAGACTATATTTAATGCTATTTTTCCATATATACTCATGTAATAATTGTTAGATTTTAACTAAACACTAACTTCTCTTTCTTAATTAACAAAGCCTTACATATTAGTAAATTATACAATTATTGAATTAATTATTTTCTTAAAATGCGTGGTAAACTCAAAAGATCTTCTATATCCGAATGAAGGGAGTAATTATTTTCCATAAGTATTTTTCTTAAACCAATAAAATAGATGTCTTAATGACACTAAATCCTAGACCCTAATTAAATCAAATTTAATACCTTAGAAATATGTTAGTAGTTTCTTATCTAACTTTCTTGATTTCCGAAGGCAATTATATGGTGAAACTGGGATTTCCGGATTGATGGTACAACTAATGATGCTATGTATTTCTATGATTCGGTATAAAATTTCAACTAATGGTCATGATTTGGTTCCTATTATTCCTCACCGTGGCTTGAGACAGGGGATACATCTTCTCCATACCTTTTTCTTCTCTGTGCAGAGGGTTGTCTTCTCTGCTTCAATTTTATGAGTCTTCAAGAAGGCTTCATGGTTGCAAGGTGGTGAGGAATGCACCCATGATATCTCACCTCTTTTTTGCAGATGATAGTTTCTTTTTCTTCAAGCCAGTCCTCATGAAGCTCTGGTGATAAAGTAGTGTTTTAAAGATTATGAAAAAACCTCGGGTCAGATGATTAACTTCGATAAATCGTCAATTTTGTTTAGCCCTAACACTTCCTCTAATTGTGCAGCTTCGATTTGTGGTCTCTTGGGAGTAAAGCAGGTTTCAGATTATGGTACATACCTACGGCTACCTTCTTTTGTTGGTAGGAAGAAGAAGGAGATTTTTGGTTTCATTAAGGAAAGAGTCTGGAGAAGAATAAGTGGTTGGAACAACAAGTTGCTTTCTAGTGGTGGGCAAAGAAATCCTTATCAAAACAGTTCTACAATCACTGCCAGCATTCACAATGAGTGTTTTTTTTATTCCCTTGGACTTGTGTGTTGAATTGGAGAGAATGATGAATTCTTATTGGTGGAGCAGTGACAATGGTAATGGCAAGGGAATTCACTTGTTGAGTTGGGCTCGTATGTATGGCCAAAACACATGAGGGAGGTCTTGGTTTTATAAGATTGCATGCCCATAATTTAGCTCTATTGGGAAAGCAATCTTGGAGATTGTTGTGTTCTCCTTACTTACTTGTCAGGCGGCTGCTGAAAGCCAAGTATTACCCGAATCATACATTGTTATAGTCCCAGCTCAGGAATAATCTGAGCTTTGCATGGCATAGCATTTGGTAAGCAAAGGAGGATTAGCTAATGGATTTCGAGTAAGGGTTGGCAAGGGTGATACAGTTAATGTGTGGGGAAGTCCTTAGGTTCATCATACTACATTTCCATACACAATGGGGCCACGCCCCATAGGCATGAACGACCTCAAGGTCATTGATTTGATGACGGATAACTGATGTAGATGGGATGTAACTCAGTTAAGAGTGCTTATCGTTGGTTGACAAGGTTGCTGGATCAACAGATTACAATGGGAAGAGGCTAGAAAACCATTTGGTCACTTAATGTTCCTCTAAAAATAAAATATCCGGTTTGGAGAATGCACAGGGAAATTCTTCCAACTAGAGTAGCTTTGAAGGCCAAACGAGTTCTTGATGGTGACGTAGGTCCGATATGCAACTTGGATAGGGAGACAGTGGCTCACACATTCTTTTATTGTCTAGAAGTGCAGGAATTTTGGTTAGGCACAGGTCTCCCTCTAACTTAGAACTCCCAATCCAATCCATTGGCTCTATGGTAGCAATGCATTGATGGATGCTCAATTATCCAGTTGGAGAAAGCGACAACAATGTTGTGGGCAGCTTGGAAATTTTGAAATGGGGTATTTTGGAATAACCCTGAGACATCTTGTGCCATAGCTATTCATCATGCACTTCAGTTCCTATCGGCATGGCAGTTGGCTGTGAGGCAGGGTAGTGCGTCAACTTCGTTGGATGGTTTGCATTGGGTACTTCCAAGGCAAGGAAGGTTCAAATGCAAAATTGATGGAGCTCTATTTTCGGGGCTTGGCAAGGTAGGTTATGGTGCAGTTATAAGAGATGACAAAGACTCATTTGTGGTAGGCAAGATGGGCATTTTAGCTTGTCCACCTGACCCAGCATTAGTGGAAGTAATGGGTTACAGAGAAGCTTTAAAGTGGATAAAGGAAATTAATTTTTCTTGTGTTGATGGTGAGATGGATTCCCTTAATATAGTCTTATAGCTATAAGGGGAGTTTCAGAGGAAAGGTCTCCTATTGGTTTAGTGGTTTTGGATTGTAAAGCATTATTAGCTTCTATCCATCATAGTTCTATTATTTTTGTTAGACGATCTGCGAACTCAGTGGCTCACTCATTAGCTAAAGCATCAAGTTTTGTGTCGGGTTGTAACGAGTGGTGGAATTCTCCCCCGCATAATATCTCTAAGTTTTTTTAAATAAATTTCCTAGTTCTTTCAAAAAGAAAAATCTTTCTTGATTTCTCAACTCCGATGAGAATTTCACATTTCACCAAGGTTTTAAAAATCGGCCTGGTGATTGATGTGAAAACATCAAAGGATCAACGGTAGAGGTTCAACCATGGTAATTAGGATTGAACCAGTAATTCTAAAATACACGTATATAAAATATATATGAATAGGTATTATCTTTTTTAGGGAATATGAATATGTATTATTGACACTATACAACTATATAAATAAAATAAATACAAAGAAGTAAAGTTAATTATTAAAATATAGAAACAAAAAATATAATTAAATTAAATTTATAAGTTATATTTCAATCAAACATATTTTAAATAAATTAATAATAAAATTTTTAAAAATATATAAGTATTTCATAGTTTAAATGAATAAAGTCATATATTTTTAATTATTTTTATAAAAGGACATGATTTAAAATTTTTAACATATAAAAAGTAAAAATTAAAAAGACCCGTTTGAACCATTGAACTGTGACTGTGTCGACCGAATCACGGTTCAATATATGGGTTTTTAAAGGGTTTATTAAAAATGGGTTTTACGGGTTGACCGACCCGTTCTCAAAGTCGATTTCTAGATTTAGTAGTTGAACCAGTCGGGCAGGCTGGATTTTAATCATGCATTTCACTTTATCTCTTTACTTTTTTACTTTGATTTATAAGTTTTGCTTATTAATTTTAACATTCAAAAAGGAAAATAACTCTAATTTCATTTTTTTTCCTTTATTTCTTTCATTTCCTTAAAAAATAAATTATTTTATTTATATTAATAAAACATTCATAGGTATAAATTTGATAAAAATCATAAATATTTGTTTGTTAAGTGTTTGAGAATCAAACCTTAGACACAAAGGTTCTATTATAGCGTCTTTACCACTGGATTATATCTTTGAAAACATATATGGTTGTAAATGAACGAAACTACTCATGAGCAGTTCGGTGTTTGACTTGTTAATAAGCCCGGCTCATTTAATAAATGAACCAAACAAGAACATCTCAAAACTCGATTCAGTTAGGTTCGGCTCGTTGGATTACAACCCTTGAGACATAAAATTTATACATATAGTTATATGATTATATGACAAAAAAAAAATAGAAAGAACACAATCATTAAAAAAACTAATAATATTTTTTTAATAATTTGACAATGGTGAGTTTCGAACTTGATACGTTTCACCCTACCCATATGGTAGTACTAACACGCATACTTGACTTTAATATGCACATTTTGAACCCTGGTATTTGTATAAATTGGGTAATTCCAAAATAGATAAAAAAAAAAACTCATTAGATTCTTCATAAATAAAATAATATACTTATAAAAAAATTAATTAATTAATTAGGATGAATTTTGGTATTAAAAGAGGGAAACATTTCACTGCTCCAAACTTATACATGATCCACTCTGCAATCTTAAAAAATAGAAAGGACATAACAGTAAAATCAATAAACAGTGGGTCCAGCTTCAATATCTTCTTTATGCTTTCTATTTTTCAATTTTGAAAGGCCAATGACAGTTCCCTATTATCTCTCATTAATTTTTTTTTGAAAGGTCTCGTTAATTTTTTTAATTGAAACAAATCTATTAAATTTTTTAGTGCAGCCATTTTTTTATATGAGGGAGGAGGATTTGAACCTGCGACTCTGAGAATTCAATACATGTGTCTCAACCATTAGACTAAGCCTTGGAAGACTTCCATTTTTTAATTTTAATTACAAATAAAAGACATACACTAATAAAGAATTCAAATGTCAATCCTTTTAAAAAAAAACGACATTCAAATTGATTCAATAAAAATTATATTATTCATATTATAAATTATGTAATTTTAATTTAAGATTTTTTTTGTAAAAAAAAATAAAAGGATATGAGTCCAGAACCCATTGTAATTTCATTTATCCTTTTCAGAAACATTTTTACATTTTTCATAATTCACTACTAGATTTTTCCGGATTAGAAACGGATTTTAGTTATCCGTTTCTAATTTTCTGAAATTAGAAACGGACATAAATCCATTTCTAATTTAGAAACGGATTTCGTCCATTTCTAAAATCCGTTTCTAATTCGGAAAAATCTAGTAGTGTATAGTGCTAACGTTTTCCGTTCTGTGCCTTAAAAAAAAAAAAAAAGAGAAAACGTTTTCAATTCGGCCCTTCTCATATATTCAAACTTGTGAACTGATTGTGACAGAAAGCCAACCCATATCATGTTATCCAGACTTGGTTCATAAAAGATAAAAATTTCTATATTCAAAAAAAAAAAAAAAAAAGAAAGTGTTTCAAGAAAAACTAACCAAAACAATAAAAGTCCCGTTTGTGCTAAATGTTAATTCTCTTATTTTAAATAATTTTCAAAAATATAGTTAATTGCGACGACTTGTATTTAAAATGCACGGTGGCTTCAACTTTTAGGGGATTATATAGTATGTATAGGCTATAAATATTTCTGAGCTAGTTGAAATAAAATGAGAAGACATGTTTGTACTGCTAAATTTCCAACTTTGCCTGAATTAATTGCGGATGAATTTTGCTTTCAACCTAAAGAATTCTTTATACTCCATCCAAAAAAAAAAAACTTGTTAATTTGGCCATTTTTAATGTCTTAAAAAGTTGTTAAATTTCAATATATTTTTTTGTAAGTGGTGGTATGCACACAACCACCGGAGTATCCTGGACGCCGTTTTACGGTTGTCAAGACTAATCTCCGGCCGAGAGAAGCCCAAACTCTCTCCCAACAGGGGTGAAGCTCAAACTCGAGACCTCCCTGAATTGAGACTTTCCTTGTTAAGTGGCTTTGCCATTGAGCCAAGATATGTCCTTATTAATGACACCGTTGAAAATTTCAGTGTATTTTTTTTGTTATTCAAATCAAAGGTTAAAAATGAAAAAAACACAAAATATTTATTGTTTTTCTTAATTTTTGTGAAATGATCAAATTTAGCAACTTTTTGGAGACAATGAGAGTCTTTTTTATGATAATTAATTACTCTTTTAATTTGCCACATGCTAGATGTGTGTAATTCCATGTTAATGTGTGACAAAAAGTGTTTAACTGTCATCAATAGGTTTTACATAAACAGAACTGAACTGAACTGTTCAATTTTGATATAGTTCGATTCTTATTTTTAAAAATTTTAAATTTTAGTAAGCAAGCCCAAACCGAATAAAATGCAGATTGAATATCAACCAAAAAACCAATCCAAACTAAATAGACAATTGAACCGAATTAAACTAAACTGAGCTGGTTTGATTTTAACTCTTTTATATTTTAATTCGGTTTCATTTTGAAAATCACAAAAAAAAATAAAATCAGTTTGATTAAAATGAATACAAAACCCCAGTCGAGAGAAATGAGAGTTGGAAGCAATGCACATAAGATTCTAAAAATTTTAGGGTATCAAAATATGTGATTGCTCGATAAGATATATAATCATCGATCAACTTAAACCTTTTATTAAGTGATTAAGAACAGTCCTAAATGTGTTACCAAATCTAAACATTTGAGTTTTGGAATGGATTATGTAAAATTTTTGTTAAAATATAAATCAAAAGAGTCATTTTCATGACGAGTTGGTCATAAAACTAAGGGAGGTGCATGTATAATACATCGTGAGGGGATAATGAAAGGTCAAAAACAACCAAATAGAAGTCACAATTACGTGAAGTAACGATACTAGTTTTCGTCTTGCCACATGGATACAAGAACATATGTAGATGAATTGTATTATAAAATACGATCAAAAAAATAGAAATATATTAATGTGCAAAAGATTAAAGTTGGAGTTTTATTTATGCATTTTAATAAAATGAATACGTAATTACTTGTCTCTAGCATTCCAAAATTTATCAATTGAATTGTGAAAGCATATACATGTTTTATGTCATGTTACTAACACATGGAATGATATAATTCATTTCTTTAGACTAATAGGATTAGTTATCTTCTTCATTTATTTAATTGACTTTGCATTGTATTTTCCTAGTCCTTTACTCCATGATTTACTCCATTTGGCATGCTATGGAAGATTACATATGTATATATCGAGCAGCATGGCGTCCCAAAATAATTAAACGATAGATTCTGAATTTTTTATTTTGATTTTAGTCTAATTTTAAGGCACAAGAAACTAAATTAGTTTTAAGTTTATGGTTTTTTTTTTTTTGATAAGTACTGAATTTTATTAAGAAGGGATCATAAGAGATGGTCACAAAAAATCAGGGAGCAACCAAATCAAAAATTACAAATGCAGAAAGTTTTTCGGACAACGGATAATATCATCTACGGAGAAAGAGATTTTTGAATAACGACATCTAGTAAAGAAGACTGATTGAAAAATAGCGTTTGTACATAATGTCTCTAGAGTCAGAGCTTTCCTGAAAAATAATTTTCTTTCGGCGTTTCCAAATTTCCCAAGCCAAAAGAATCCATAAAGTAGAGCAAAATAGTCTCTGAACCTTGTCATGAACAGTATAAGACCATTGATGGAAGAAATCCCTGCAAGATGAAGGAAAAAAAATGGAATGCCACTCCATTTAAGAAGAGAATACCAAATTGCAACAGAAGAAGGACAGTTAATAATCAAGTGATCTTGGGTTTCTTGAGAGGTGCATTTAGGGCAAGTAGAATTGTTCCAGTCGATGATGTATCTATTGGCTAGGAAGGACCGAGTAGGGAGATGACCATGAAGCATAGACCAGCAGAAGAACTTCACCATTGAGTTCCAACACAAGCGAAAAACCTGATCAACTAGGGAACAATCAAGGTTATTCCTTAAAGCAGAACAGAAGCTGTGAACAGAATAAGAACTTGAAGAAGCTAAGGACTAAAAGATGAAGTCGGGATGATCAGGGTCCAAACTAACTGATTGAAGCTTGACAGACAAATCATGTAAAGAGGTCAATTCTCCTCTATGCAAACTCCTAAACCAGACTGGTCTCATAGGGATGGAGTAGTCTAAGGAAAAGAAATTAACAACTGTGTTACTAGTTTCCCGAGCAAGAGAGTAAAGGACTGGAAATTGAGACGTCATGGGAGAGTTGCTAAGCCATGGTTCTATCCAGAAGTTGATGCAACGACCATCCCCAAGAACAAACTGCACACTAGAAGAAAATAACTCCCATATTTGATCATTATCAATACAACACTTCTTAATGCCAAGCCATATTGGGGAAAGTTTATTTTGGTGAATCAGACTAGAGAAGGACCAAGACTTGATACCAGAAATATGACATATTACTTGGTTCCATAAGAGCAGTTGCCCGATCTAGGTTTGAAGACCCATTTTAACAAAAGAGCAACATTTCGAGTAGTAAAAGGCCACAGTCCTAATCCTCCATCAGAAATGGGAAGACAAATTTGGAGCGAAGAGATTCTACAAAGAGCTCTCCCATTAGGGTCGCCCTTCCAAAGAAACTGCTTTATATAGCTCTCTAACCTGTTAACAATCCCAGTGGGAATCCTGAAGAGAGGCATCCAATAGATTGGGAAGGAGCATAACATAGATTTTATTAACACCAAGCGACCTGCATATGAAAGGTAGGATCCTTTCCACAAAGATAATTTATGAGAAAAGTTGGATACAAGTGGTTCCCAATCTTTTAAAGAGAAAGAATAAAAAGAAAGTGAAATTCCCAAATATTTAATAGGGAAAGAGTCAATTTTATAGCCGATAAATGAAGCACATTTATTTGCTAACTGAGCTGAAACACCAAGACCAATCAGGGAACTTTTTCCAAAGTTGATCTTCAGACCCGAAACTATCTCGAAGCACCTGAGAAGTCTAATAAAATTCATAAAAACAAACTCATCTGCAGGCATAAAGTAGAGAGTGTCATCCGCGAATTGCAATAAATAAAGAGACTCTGAAATGTTATTAAAATAAATACCCGAGATGAGACCTAGAGAGGAAGCTTTAGCAACAAATTGTCTCAGACCTTTAACAGCTAACACAAAAATAAAAGGGGATAGAGCATCACCTTGTTTTACACCCCTTTGAATGCGAATGGGATCTGTGGGTGTACTGTTAACCAGGACAGAGGTTGAAGAGCCTGGCCAACATCCACTTATCCAGGAAATCCAAAGATCCAAGAACCCCATAGACACTGTCAAAAGCTTTGTGGAAGTCTAGTTTGAGAACAAAAGTAGGCCTCTTGGAAGAATGAATATGGTGAATGACTTCCGAAGCAATGAATAAGCATTCATGAATGTTTTTGCCTTGAACAAAAGCCATACTGACTGTCTGAAATGATCTTACGAAGGACCTTATGAATCCATAGAGATAACAATTTGGAGAGAATTTTATAGATCCCATTAATGAGAGTAATGGGCCTATAATCTTTTAGAGCTGATGATCTTGCAATCTTTGGAATTAAAACATGAAAGAGCTTTTTAAACCCTTCAGAAGATAGCCTGAAGCATGGAACTTAGAGAAAATAGACATTAGGTCATGCTTCATTAAATTCCAAGCCCTCTTGTAGAAGAAGAAATTAATACCATCTGGGCTAGGAGTTTTGTTAGCTCCACAAGATGACAAAGCTTTAAAGACTTCTACATCTGTGAATTGAGCTGTTAGTGAAGTATTGTCATCTATAGATAGAGAGTTGAAAGAGAAATGCTACAGTCAAAAATTTACTTCTCTCGTAGAAGAGAATAAAGAGGAAAAATATCTTACAATAGAATTACAAATGAGAATAGGATCCTTATATGACCCTTCTTCATCATGAATCTCAGAGATTCTATTGTGCTGATAATGGGAAGGAAGCAACCTTGTGAAAGAAAGAGGAGTTATTGTCACCCAGTAAAGTCCATTTAATCCGGGATTTTTGATGCCAAATACGTTCTCTGTGGGATTTTTTTAGCAAATAACAGGGCTTTCAGATTACCAATCTCTCTCTTCACCATGTCATCGAAAGGCCGAGCAACAATAGTTTCCTTTTTAATAACATCCCCTTCTAATCTTTTAATCTCTTTGTCAACATCACCAAATACTTCAAAATTCCATGTACGGATTTTATTCCTTAAGACTCGAAGCTTAGGAATAATCTCTCTAACTGCAAAGTCATTAGAAATATCCCTCCCAGTATCCTTTAGGAAAGGAAGGAAACGGGGA
The DNA here is from genome assembly GCA_948193215.1 of Bocquillonia castaneifolia. NCBI lineage: Eukaryota > Viridiplantae > Streptophyta > Magnoliopsida > Malpighiales > Euphorbiaceae > Bocquillonia > Bocquillonia castaneifolia. The sequence continues at coordinate 10,940 of CANYLF010074582.1, forward strand.
TCATCCTACCAGCAATTGAAGGAGCGAAAAGGTTTTGAATCCCAGTTACTGTTTAACACAGATTTAAACACCAAAGGGAAGTGATCTGAGAGCAAACAATCAATAGAAGAAACAGAGAGCGGAAAGGCCATCTAGAGCTGACCTCCTTAGAAATGAACATTCTGTCAATGTTTGAAATTTTATCAAATAATGCATAGATGGACGGATATACATTATGCTATCCTAACCAAAGTTTCAAATTTGATTTTTCGAAACACAAATATGTTAAAATTTGATAGGTGAAAGCTTTATCTAATGCCTTTGTGATTCTATTCATGCTACGGTCCAAATTATTAAAATCTAGTAAACTGTAGATTAGGGATAAACTAAATTATTTTTCGTATAAATGAGTGCTAATCATTTTTTTTTAAATTTTAGGATAAGATCTAGTCTTTTAATCAATGGTTAGTCTTTGATGAGATCAATCAAATAATAATAAGTTTATTGGGAATTCTGAAATCAATTTATAGATATTACTCACTACAATTAAAAAAAAGAACAAAGATAGATGTTGTGAATTGAATCGATGTCTATGTTTAAGGAAACAGGAAAAAAAATTACAAAATTTAAGTCTAGATTTCACAGTGACTGAGCCCCAAGTAGAAGCAAGAAATTAAAACTTTTTTTTTTGTTTAATGTATATTTAAATTCAAGGGAGGGATATGGGGGAATGCATTGAAGTTCTGATTGCTTGTGCGTAGAGAAAAGAAAACATTTTCGTCATGCTAGTGACTAACTAACTCTCAGGGGGGGGGGGGGGGGGGGGGGGGGGGGGGGGGGGGGGGGGGGGGGGGGGGGGGGGGGGGGGGGGGGGGGGGGGGGGGGTGGGGTGGGGGGTGGGGTGGGTGTTTAGGGTTGAGGTG